>QTSX02000846.1:66027-234024 GCA_014839935.2 Entomophthora muscae | reverse complement strand
TCTCAGGATATTTATACCAGCTCTTAAAGCTCTAGAATTGACCCTTGCTATGAGCACTTGTTCAAAAAATTGTTTGATCCTTAAAAAGCTAAAATTGTAGCCTTCTTAACTATCTACAAGGCTGCCATGTGACATGCTTCTATCAACTTCAAAAGGGAGCATATCTTAACTTGTACCCATCCAGATTGTTAGGAAATTATATTTCCTAAGCTAGTCAACATCATTTCTTGGGCTTAAATGAAATTGATGTTGAGTGAAGAATTTGGTTGTCTCTGAGCTTATATATTAATAAGGATTCATTTATGCATCTTTCTTTCAAACCCAAAAAACTTCTTGAAAATTACTAATTGCTACTACATTTTGGTCAATAGCTTATCACTGGTTCTAACTTTCAATCAAAGAAGCCTAAAATCCATGTTTTGATGTTATTAAAGCCAACCAGCTCTCGTTTCTGCACTTTAAGGCCAATTATTCTATGCTGTCTTCTATGAAGGAAATCATAAATCTCCTTCAAGGTATGACTTCATGTATATCAGCCCTGTATTTAGTAAATCACTCTTCTCCTCTTCTAGTTATGATAATTGCTCTCCTTGCATTATGATAATTGATAACACTGATCAACCCAAACAGCAAGGGTGTCATAACTGTAGGATATTTAGACATTTATCTTAAGTTTTTAAAAGCCCTGAGGTAGAAGGAGTGGATCCTAGAAACCAAGTAGGAAAAGCCCAGTCAACTTAGAGGCAGAGACACGCTCTGTTGACAACTATACTCAGTCTCCCCCTATGCAACTATCTCATCCACATCTATATCTACTATCTCTCCTTCTACAGCCACTTTATTTAGCTTCATATATTTTACACCTCTTTAATGATATACCCAGCAAATCTGCATCAGATGAATTTGAAGATAATGAACAGGATTTAAATAAATATTGGATACTCATAGCCCCCAAAACTATTGTTTTTTCTTAAAATCTGTGCTGAAATAAAACATCTACTATCAAATTGATATCTGACACTCTATTAATTATGAAATAGTTTCTTAAATTTATCTTAACCAAGAAAAAAGGGCTCCCTATTAGTCAAATCCTCTACTGAAGCTGCTGAAAAACCAGAAGCTATATTTCACAATGTTTAAGTATCTTTTCTTTTAAAAGTGGTATACATAAAAATACCATTACTCTGTTGTCTTCTAGAGAAGTAGGGGAAAACTTACTGCTTTCAAGAAGATCTTATTTATCCTAATTCCCTGAAAAAGAGACAATGATAGAGTTAAATTAGCTATTCTTATAATAAAGTTCAAAGCTTTATTAAACACAGATTTTCCTGTCAATGTGGTTTCATATAAGTCAATTAATAATTTCAAATTTTCTCCTGATAGCACTTACAAATAGTTATATAGGAGATTGGGTTATCTACCTCTTTGACTATTGAAGCCAATTCTGCTCTCCCTCTTTTTTTGGAAAGCTACTTGTGAACTCTCCTGCTGTGATGCTTAATAACAAAAGCTATTATATTTTAATTGTTATTCAATTCTTATAAGAGTAAAATTTAACCCTTAAGATCAAAAATCATTTCCTCTCACTCTTACTATATACCATTCCACTCATATTTGAAGAACTTATTTTCCTTCTTGGTAAAAATTTGAAGACCTGGATACTAGAATACCCTACTGGGATCTTTTCACTGAAGTTTTGGATGCCCTCCTCAAATTTCAAGCCACTACTGATATCATTTCCTGCTGATGAAGATGTGCCTCTTTCAGCTCCCCATGCTTTATCTATACCTCTAGAATATCAAGTAATAGTAGACTCAAAGTTTCATATGATCTTCTGGTACAACACACAATCTTGAAAATATCATCTCAAAATATGCTATCTTGAAAGCAATAGTAGATGTGTCATCTCAATTCAAGGTATTACAACTAAGAAAAATAATATCTAAAAAAAGTGATTATATTTGAAGCCCAAAAAACCTAAAAATTATTTTTTAAAATTCATAGTCTGAATAAAAAACTCAGGATTTTAAATCTTAAAATAAAATAAGAGGTGCATTAGAAGTAACAAGGCTGTGTAAAGCTCCAAAATCAAGACTTCCAAAGGCAGCTCTTTTAATCTATGATATCTATAAGCTACATTTATACTATATCTACATTAATAAATAATACAAATATAAAAGAAAAATAAAATAATTAAAAGAAAATAAGAGAATTTTTTTATTGAGGATAAAGCTCAAACATTAGTTGAAAGTGCTATAGAGATGACTTGTAGATGCTCAAACTTTCTATCCTTAGAATAACAAACAATGATCATCTTGCAGATATCAGAATAACTTTTTTACTTCCTTTATTTTCTTGAGGGGAACCCCTTGTTATTTATTCCTGTCTTGAACAGGCAGGCAAAAATTACCTATTAGATCTTGAGAAGCACCATCATCTTATTAAACTTGGTCTTCTTTATCTGGACCCAAGTTGCAAATTGGCTATGCCCCCTTCAAGGAAAGAGGTGATCTTTATCAATCTTTTTTAGCCTGCTTAAAAAATTTCCAGGTGATTAAGCACTGCCTTTTCTGATATGATGTACTCTTTGGAATACTCTAATTCACTGAGCTTTGAAGTACTCAATAAAGGACCTAAATTCTGTCTAGTTTACAACAATGTAGGGGTGGTGGTAGAGGATGCCATAGAAAACATTAGTTACTCCTTTATCACTAAAAAAGGACATCAAAACTTCTAAAGGCAACCTTGGCCTCTTTTTCTCTTCTATCAGAAATGAAAAAAATTCCCCTTCCAAAACTCAAGGATTGGAACAAGATTTGAGCCCTGGAAAAACTGGACTGCAGGTCTCCACCCCTGAGGACCAGAGACCTGCTTGCTCCAGTTTCTTTAAGATCAAATCTCTCAAGATTTGACCCACATATTTCCTTAAATACAAAGAGCCTATTATAATGCTGCCAGAAGTGGCACATAATGAGTATACCAATCACTCTTCAAATAGAGGCAAATAGCTGATAGGCTAAGTGTTAGGAGATCCTGATTTAATTAGGATTGACTGATCTATCTCCCTACTAAATTAGTTAATTGAAAACTGGGACATATTGCAGCCATAATAGAATTCTCTATTCTTTATATTCAATTATTGAACCATAATTATTGAATTAACAAATTGGGGCAATTAAATACAGTAGGTTGATTCAGAACAAATTTCCCTGAATTCAAAATCACTTGAGAATTCTATATCACAACCACTGGATAAGTGGTTGCACTACTGTTCAAATTTTATTGAGTTCCTTTGCTAAAAATAATTGAATATCAAATAAGGGGTTTCAGCCAATAAACTCAATTAACCAAGAAAATGGATGGAAGCTTGCCCAGCACATCTGGGTCCTGCAGCTCTATGAAGAGCTTAGCCAATCAAAAACAAGGACACACAAGCAAATAAAAAGTTCTTCCTGAAGATGAAGATGCAAGCGCCATAAAAATTACATCATTCCAAGACCCTAGCAAGGTATGAAATCTTAACTCTTGGGGCTGACACTAGTAGCTTGGGGATGATAGGCTAACTAGCAAGAGTTTACAACAACCAGGCAGCAGTCTGATCATAGGGATAACACCCTATAAAAATCTTATCCAAATCTATTTGGTGAGAAGTCAATTTACAACACCTGCATTATTGTAATCAAGCTACATTAGTGCCATGTACTATCAAGAGGGTATTGATAAGTACCCCAGGATCCTCTGCCATCTTGCCAAAGCTGGCGTCCTGTTTAAAGAGAGTTTTTATACCTGATTTCCTTCAGGCAGAACCCCGTCTGTACCATCCACACCAATAGGAAGTACATCTGCTGTCACACAGATCTGCTCATCAGTCCAAACCTAATTTCTACACATCTCACAAATAAAAACAATAAAACTCAAGATCTAAAAAAATTGACACTATGTCATCTCAAAATACACCATCTCAACTTTTATTCAAGATGGTGTTTTTTGTGTTGTTGTAACTGTGCTGTTTTAGCAGAGTTACAAGGTGGAAAAATATTTAGAAACTAGATAATGTTCTTTATTGAGGGATAAGTATTATATAGTCATCATGAGTCATGGATAGAAGGAACATGATAGTGTCAATCACACTGTGGGATGTTGAAGGGGGTGGCTTGATCATTGTAGTGAGTCAATTATCAAAACAAGGTATCCGCCGTAGGGGATTGGCTTCTGTTCATGTTGTTGTATTTGGAAATTTGAGTTGACTTCCTAACTTGGCTTTGGGTGGCTGGATAATTGAATTGTGGGTCACAAACCCGCTTACTCAGAACCTTGCTGGCAGTTGAGCCTGCTTTTTTGACAGTGTTAGTGATTTTAATCACAAAAATATAATAAAATAGTTAAAATTCACTTTAATTTTATATTAAAGCATCTCAAAAATCCAACATCTTGATTTTGTCTTTTCCAGTAAAATCAATTTAACCTTATTTTACATACTTTATTTAAGTATGAAATCACTCAGTGTGGAGCCTGTTTATGACATCTCAAATTTATACCATTTATCATAAACTAAAATAAGTTTATGTCTGTACTAAATTAAAGTCTTTTGTATATTTCTAGAAAATGATCTTATAGTAGCAAACCAAGATACCTTTGACAGGAGCAAATTAACAATATCACTAAGTTAGTACTACTATTTATTATGATTGCTGGGTAAAAAACACTTTTGCTGTATTTATTTTGTAGCTTATATATACAGGGATACACTGAATGGGTTCAACAAAATAAAATATTTTATTTGTGGTTTTAATATTTACAGAGTTTATTACATAATGTTAATTTAGGTCATTTCAAATCCTGCTGGGTTATATACCATCCAATTGCTTTGATATGTGTAATAAATAGGAGAAAATAAGGGGTAATTATATATGACACCACACTACACTATATCAATTCCATAATTGCAATCCTTGGCTTTCACTTTTAAAAAGTATACTTTCACATTAAAAATTACTTAAATAAAAAATTTAAGAAACCCTATGAACTTTACAAATATGTATTTTTATCTCAAATAAGCAGCTGGGAACTTTTTAACCCCAGATGTATAAGCTAAATATTAAGATATTCAAGTTTTACTCTTTGGCCCAGTTGTGGTAGCTTCACTGTTGATTTCTTATTTTGAATAAATATATATTCCTTATTGTCATACAGTAGATTTAAAAGATATAGAAACAACCAAAAATATCTCAGATTTAAACAAAATGATTCCAGATTTAAGAAAATTCCAACTATCAGGTTAAATAAACACTCTGTCAACAGGAATCTTTGGTGTTGATGGACAAAATGGGTTGTTACAGCAATAAATTGCTCACTTGCCAAGTAAGACTATTCAAAATACAATCCAAAATACATGGATTCACAAAAAAACGGTGTGAGTTGACTTTTGGTGTATACATGTTTACTATGTAAATTGGTGACAAAATAAACCCAAGCGCAGTGAGTCAAAACTCAATAAAAAACACAATATCAACTCAATATGTAAACAAAACCACTCAATTGTTGTGTTCAATGGATTGTAATCAAGAATGCTACCAAGTTATCTAAAATAATGAACACAATCCAAGATATACTTTTTAAAAACATTGTTTTGGGTGCTTCTATTTGGCGTAAAATCTGCGGAAAAGGTTGCAAATTATTTTAGGTATTTTAAAGTTGGTGTTTTAAAACAAAAAACTAATTAAGAAATAAAAAAATCCATAATTGGGATATTGGGAGGTAAAACTCTGATTAAATATCCTTATTCAGATCAAAGCAAAAATTAAAATAAGGGAGTAACTTAATTGAAATTTGTTTAGTATTTTATTAAATTTTAAAATGGAAGGAACACAACAACAGGATAACAATGCACCTGTTGCACGCTGCAGTTGAGGTTGCCCCTGCGGGTCAAAGAACAGAGTTAATGCAATGCAAGTGCCTACTCAGGAAGAGGATGGGAGAGTAGAGTTCAATAGTGATGCTGCACTGACACAGCCAGTTCAAGGAGAAAAAGCTGCTAGGGTGCAGAGCATCAACCCTTGGGCCTCCAAGCTGACCCAGAAGCCCACCAAGGTCACCACTACCAAAACAGTTAGAAACATGAAGGTAGAACTTACTTCTTATGTGTTTGATGCTGTGTACTGCCAATAGTTGGTCCCGTCAGCCATGATGGAGAAATTTAAGCCTGTGCTTGACACTAGCTACAAGCCCTACGTCAGTGATGGCAATCAGAAAGAGGACAAGGAGCCTGAGCTCTTCAGAACTGTGGAGGAACAGCTGGTGTTAAAGAAGGTTATAGCCTTCTACAACAAGGTGCATATGCCTTGTAAGCCAGTCATCAATCAGTATCTAGATTCAAAAACTCCTGCTAAGCCCGCCCAGAAGTGTATTTCTGACATAAATAGCATCATACTTCTCTGGCTTATGTGGGAATCTGGTGAGTACAAGGCAGCTGCAGCCCTTGTTGAAGTGGATCACAAGTATGTCAGCAAGGTATTCAACAAATCCATTGATACTGGCCAAGTTCTTGCCACAGAGAAATCCTTGTGTGTGTCCACCATGCTCACCAAGGAGCACAAATGGGCAATCTGCCAGTGGATAATCCGGGACTGCCATCTTGAACTGTCAAATATACATGTCATGGTCAAAACTACTTTTGGGTAAGGCTTTGATTTCCTTTTATTACCATCTGGTGAAGGGTCTGCGCCTTTTGTGGAAAAATCTCAGTGTATCCCCCTACAATAGAAACAGTCCTTCTAACATTGATGTCTGTAAAAAATACACAGAGGGGTACACTGCCCTCAAAGCCAAGCAAACAGTCAATTCTACTATATTGACAAATTGGCATTCACTTTGTCTATGCACAATGCCTATGGCTATGTTCCCAAAAGTTCAAATTATGGAGTAGCTTGGTGTGCTGCAGTCCGCACCACAGCTTTTTCAATGGTAGCTCTCCTTAGTCCAAAGGGTATTAAGCTGTATCAAATAATAATGGGTTTGCATAATAGCATAACCTGCTTGTCATTCCTCCAATTGGTCCAGGAGCTTCTGAGGCGTAAAATCCTGGGCTTCACCAATGCCATTGTGTTGGGCAACATTGGACTCCATTAGGTGGTAGATATTAATGAGGAAATGTTAATTATTGACACTAGCATTGCAGTGGGCCCCCAGCAATTGGCCACAGCAAATTTGCGCCTTCTCTTCCTCCCCGCCTATTCTCATTCCTAAATCCCATCAAGGAGGTCTTTGGGTGGCTAAAGCAAGTTGTCAAGCAAGGGACCCCAACTGGGACCAAGGGCTTTTTGATTTGCTCCAGGCCAGGATCCACACCCTTCCAGCTGAGACAGTGGTCAAATTCTATGACCACACTGATTTTTCCATCCCTGTGTCTTGCCCAACAGTCAATCAATAAAAGGCTTAGTGTTTCCAACTATTTTTTATATTCTCTAATTTACTATTTAAGATTTATGGATATCATATTATATTTAAAAGCTTTCAAGCCAGCAATCACATAGAACAACACCACTGATACAGATGCTTAATTTTGTATGCAATTTATTTTTTCTTTTGTCTTCTGTGGGGGCTTTCACAAGTGCTTAATATTAAAGTATTATAAACATAAGTACATGTTACTAATGGCCCGTAAATACATAAAGGTAACTAAAAAAGTAAAAAAGTAAAGCTATCAAGGTATATGTGATTTTTATTAATAAAAAATTATTCCTGCATAAAGACCTGCTTTAAGATTTTTCTGTAATAGATCACTGGAATAAAAAATTGCTTAAAAATTAATTATAATAAAAATAATCAAAATTGTAAAGAAATTTATTGGAAGAAAGAATTTATTAAGGGCACATGTAGTGAGTTTGTTTGTATGTACCCACCTGGCAATGGAGGTGGCGCTCATTCCAAAGTAAAAGAGGAACCCCAGGTAAGCAACAAGGTGAAGCCTTTGACCAGAAAGGGCTTCAGTAAACTTGCAGGTTTTATTGTATACTGTGCTTATTTTCCCATGTTTTGTTTTAGCAAAGGTCAGCTCCATGGCTGCAGGGAGTCCCGTCTAATTGGCGCTCCAGGCCAACCTGAAGTCAGCAAGGAGGATTTTTATCTTCTTGACAGCTTTGCGTCTACAACAGCCAATTTTCCCACTGTTTGCCCAAAGGTCTTCAGCAGGTAAGAGAGTGTATGCTCTACTGGGAAGCAGAAGCAATCATCCATGTGGGCCTGGCCCATCTCTAATATATTCTTAAATGGAAGCGTCTCCAGGACGTCCCAAACAAGCTCAATGGAGTTTACACAGTAAACTTCACTGAGGAATGCCGGGTCCAGGCAGACCAATTAGGCATCCTTGTAGGCATTAACTGCCCACTCAGATTTCCCTTTCCCATTTTCAGCCCAGCTAAAGCCTCCTACAACATCAGGAAGGTATCATGGATCCTGTCTTCAAGCTCCTGCAAAACAAGGAGGATAGAGCCAGCTGCCTAGCCACTTGATTGGCATAGTTTGAGTAGAATGTAGTGTGGAAATACAGGACCAGGACCTGGAGTATTTTGCTGTCAATTTGTTCTAAAAAAATTAAGAATTATTGAATTTTTATTAATTTTCATTTTTAGGTTACCTTCTACAGTTTCCTCCTTGCTGGCGGCTTTGGCAGGCTTGGTCATTTTTGGTGCAAGCAGTTGGGCCAGAAATTTGGTGTCCTCTGTTCTGGTTTACTTGGCAGGTTTTAGGTGAGCATACATTTCAGGGTTGTCAACCCATACAGACAGCGCAGAGAGGGCAAAAGACTTGAATTGGAGGCCCTCAACTACATTTTTTAATGTAGAGAAGATGCTCAATTGTTTTTTCAGAGGTGTCTGGCATCTTGGCCATAAGCATCTTGGTCAACACCTTGTTATTGTTGTCCCCTGTAAGGACAACAGACTTCACTTTTCTTTTGACCTTACAGTCAATTTCTTTGATCTTGGTGATTGCCAAGTCAAGGTCCTTTATCAGATTCTCTAATTCCCTCATATGATTTATTACTAACCCTTCCATATGTTTTTATAGCTTTCACCCCAATAAAATCTGTGTTATTCTGATACTATTGCCTCTTTGTTTATCCCTGTTTGTTTTCCCATTTACTATATTATCCCATCCTTTTACAATTTGTGTATATTCTATCATGTTTATCTCAACATGTGTTGTCTGCTTTGTGTTGGCATTGATTTCATAATTGCCATATTATTTTTAGCGCCCAAACACAGCCCCTTGTGAAAACATTAACAAGAATTTAGTGATCAGCTAAATTTGAATTAGAAAATTACAGGTTAACTTTTTTTAGATAAAGTTGTTACTGATCCAAATTCAAAACTTTAATTATAACCTTTAAGCCAATCAGGATCTGCGTGATAAAGTGATTGTTATGACATAAAGGGTCATTCAATAATACTTTGATGCATGTGCGTTAATTAATATGATTGGCTGGATGTTTTGCCATTGTAAACTATTGCCGCTGTGGCAAGTTGTTGATGGACTAGTGCTAACCCAGTAGCTGATTGGGCACTAGTCCATCAACAACTTGCCACAGCAGCAATGGCGTACAATGGCAAAACATCCAGCCAATCATATTAATTAACGCACATGCACCAAAGAATTATTGAATGACCCTTTATTTCACAACAATCACTTTATCATGCGGCTCCTGATTGGCTTAAAGTTTATCATTAAGGTTTTGAATTTGGATCAGTAACAACTTTATCTAAAAACAGGTAACACTATAATTTTCTAATTCAAATTTAGCTGATCACCAGATTGTTGTTAATATTTTCACAACAGGCTATGTTAAGTGCTAAAAATAACCTTGTTTTGGATCTAGATACACAACATAGTAAGTATATTATTTTATAGAAATAAGCTGAACATAAAGAATAAAACCAACTATAAACAAAGAGAACATGAACAATTGAAATTTAAAATAAAGATAATATAAATAGAAAAATTTTGGTGACAGGGGTTTATTTGGAGCGGGGGAGAGTGATTCCTAGGAGGCAGAATAACGCTGGAAGGAAGACGTAGAGGCAGTGCTGACCTGGGGAGTCTGGGATTGGGTGGGTGGGGCTTGCAGGTCAGGGGTGTTGGTGGCGGGGGTGGAGCAGGAGAATTTTGTGTGATGGCTGCCATATAGCGCTTGTTGTATTCCTCATTATTCATTGGCTAGATGGGCTGGTAAGTGGCAGTGGCCTGAGGTGGAAGGCGCTTATCTTTACATTATTGGTTGCCCATGTTTACATGGAAAACCATTTGTGCAAACAAGTCAGCCACCATCTGGCAGCCAAAGAGAAAATTGTGGTCAAGGATCCCAAGATAGAGGTTGTTGAAAGCCTGAGGGCGGCGCTTCTGTAATGTGGATCCCATGTTGAAGAAGACAACATCAGCCAGATGGACGTCTGCATGGCCGGCAGGGTAGACCAAGGCCTGGTGCCCGCGTCCCTGGATGGCCTCAAGGGTGGTGGAGCTACCCTTCATCTGATGGCTCAACCTAGTGGGTGGATTTTGAGCCATCCCAGGAGTCATTCAATTTGCTGAGAATGTGGTTGTACTTGTATCCTGATGAAATCAGGTTTTGTTTAATAGTAGATAAAACACTTGGTTGGAACAGCCAGAAATGCACCAACAAAATTCCCCCTCTATACCTTCTTCCTTCCATTCTTGGTGGCAGCTTTACTTTGCACATCAAAATCATCAAAAACTATTAATAGCTTGTATTGTGAGATAAATATGATGTCATCAGAAAAATTTGTCAGGCATTGGACCAGGGTGGACTCAATGGCATGATCATATGGTGAATTCTTACTGCCATCCCATTGGTTGCCGCCAACATTGGTCAACATCCTGATTGAAGCCACCTTTCTGTGCATCCAGAGCTGTGCCATGCGCTCAGACACCCAAATGCCATGGTTTGCAAGTTGCTTCTAGACCTGGGTCAGGGTAAACTTGGGGTTTCTCTTCAAGAGATCAAGCATATTGGGTAGGTGTGGGATTCCTGGACACCAGTCCCCAAATTGTGTCCTGGGTTATAGCCAAGGACCGGCTTGGAGGAGTTGTCATTCCCCAACAGTGGTGAATGGTTGGTGAGGAGCTTATACTTGGCTTGCATAAGGGAAAACTCCTCCAGTACCTTTCCAATTACTAAGTGAGCGTCTTCACCATACACTTGTACTTCATCAGGCACCAGCCTTTCTGTAGGCCAATACCAATCTTGTAATAGTCTTGCAAACTCTCCCCCAATGAATTCTCTTCCCCTATTTGTCATTTCCAAATGCCTTGTCACCTTCTCCCACTCCTCCTGGGCATATTTACTAGAGGCAAACTTCTTTCATCCTAGGTAATAGGATTCCTCATCCCCTAGGCTAGGATAGAAAATATGGGGTAATTGACTCATGGGACTTATAGTCTCTCTTTACACAGGAAATTTGGATAGGGGTTGTAATAGGTGCTTTATTCACAGTCAAAGGAAGATTCCCAAAGACCTTCTGATATACAGCCTTTGGATAGGGAATAATAAGGGGTTTGTGCCAATACTTGGAGTCCTTCAACAATCTCTTGGACTCCTTGTACTTGGTCTTGGGCTCCTGCACCTTAGTTGTGGGCTTTTGTGTTCTAATCTTAGGCTCCTGCACCTTAGTTGTGGGCTTTTATTTTCTAATCTTAGGCTCCTGTGGTCTGTTCTAGCTCTGGCTTCCTATCCTTGGTCTTTTGCTCCTTCTGTAGCTTCTGTGGCTTTTGCAATCCACTTGATTCCGTCCCTGAAGAGTCTCAGATAACTCTCCCTTTTATAGCCCCTGTTTCAGACCAAAAACCTCTCTTAGAACTCTGGTTCTTCAAAGCTTAGACTATCCTGTTTTTCTTCTTCTATAATATATTAAACCTTTAAACTTACTTTAGCCAATGAAAGGCCTGAATTTTCTGCTTCTGCTCCTCATTTTTTAGGCTTTAACTCTTAAGTTAAAGCCCTCAAAACACTGATCAAATAAACTTTGGCTTGCAGCCAATCATACGCCTCAATTCAATGGTTTTGCCAAAAAGGTTTCCCTGGATGACCTGTCCTTGACCCTGGTTCAAACCCAAGGCTGTCTTGCTCCGGGTAAACAACTGCTCTGCGTTTTGAACAGTTTTGCTGTAATTCCTGTCACGTTTCCCTGGCAAATCTTGAGCGCTTCCACATATGTTTTACTTAAGCAAACTTCAACCCTTTGATTTTTCAACATTTCTCTGTGTTTTTCTCAACGTTTCACAACTTTGAACCTGCCTGCTGCTTGTCCTTTTGTCTTTCCTAGTTGTTCTTGGCAAAATTTGATCTTTTGCCCTTAAAGTTTCTCCGTTCTTCTTCCACCTTATTTCTGGCCTATTTCCTCCTCACTCCTTCTTTTTTTAAGATAACATATAGTTCTAACAAATTATATGTTATTTTTCTTTCTCTTTCTTTTTTATGATATAATTTTCAATCCTTCTTTTATCATAATCAGGCAGTATTTAATTATTCTTTAACTGCTTTTTTTTATCTGAATTTCTTCTCAAAAGTCACTAAAACCAGCTCTTCCAGCCTCTGCATCCAGTCCATCCAGTTCACCCTCTCAGCTCTTCAGTTCTTCAGCACTAATTTCTGGTCCTTTGACAATACTGCTCTATGATCAGCTAGTCCTGCATAATAATCTTCTTGTCCTTCAACTTATCCTCAACCAGTTCCTCAACAAATTCTCACTAGGAAACTTCTTTGTTCCTTCTACACACTGAACCATATTGGTTCATTCCATTCAATATGAATTAACAGTCCATCAACTAGCCTTTGCTGTGACCAAACAGTCCCTCTTTCTAGTTTTCTCAGTTAATTCCATGAACCACCTTGGTTCTTTATCTCAATCCACATTACCAGGATGTGTAGATCCAGGCATGAGTCTATTTTGGACTGCCGTTTGACGGCAACTGTGGTAATTTTGACTCCCTTAAACTTGACTCCCTGGTACTTGACAAAGTGTCAATTATCAGGGAGTTGAGTGCCGCATATGTGAATCTATTGGTATTTTTGGCTTAACCAATTTTAAGCTGATTTTTACTAGTAATTTAGGGGTTTGAAACCAAAAACCAAGGTTAAATTTACTTGAACTTGACTCTGTTTAATAAACTGGTTAGCTAAAATACTGATTTAAGGGGCAATTTATAAGTAAATTTACTATTAGAAATGAAAAACCTGTGTTTGACACTCTAAACCCAAAAGTGACCAGTTCAACACTTTTTAAGCCAAATTTTAATTTTATTAATAAAATACAAATGCGCTTATATAAAAATTTGTTATTTACTATTATATTTTATTATTAGTGTCTATAGTTGTTGATTAGGCTCCCAAGCACAACTATGCTGGATTTAGTGGCATAGACATTAATCAAATACTCCACTTGTTTTACATTATGTCATTCCCAGGTTTTTGGACTAAGTGGTGCCACATAAATTAAGCCCATTTTATTAAGAAACTTCATATATAATTTATAAAAAACTGAAACTTGACACTTTCTTTGTTTGACTCTATCCACTTGACACCTGATTGGTTTTGGATTTAACTAATCAAAGGCTCAAAATTAAGGCTAAATAAATATGTGACACACTATGAGCGCCACTTGACACTCACCCACTTGACACTTCAACTTGAGGATTAGTACAGAGAGCTTCTTAACATTTTAACTAACATAATGGTAAATAATTCACTCCCAGCTCCTCACAGCATACCTTAATCACTAATAAACACTATCTACTCATTTACTTTTTAACTTATGCTGTATTTTTTAATTTTTGAGCATATGATACTGCCTTGCTTTTGGGTTAACTTTCAAAACTGTTTTAAATTTAAGCAAGTTTTATATGAAAAAAACATATTAAATTTGATGTTTCTGCTTGGCTCTGGCATACTCAACAGTGAGAATTCAGCTTTTCTTGGCTGATTAACAGTGCCAAACTTGACACTTTACTATGTTTTAAATTTTCAACTCTTAATAAAAAAATTCCACATAATTATTTTTTATTTTTTTGGTATTATAATCTACTACTTTTTTCTTCTGCTCTCCATATAATTTTCATATATATTTTTAATTTTCAATTAAACTTTTACATTGATTTAACACTAAGATGTTATGCAGAACCTAACATCTTTGATGCTTCATCATAAATTCACTTTTTTCTATTTTTTAACCTTTATATCTATACTTTGAGTTTCTATTTTGCTTCTATTTACTTTTTTATACTTTTTTTGATAAATAAAACTTTACTTGCATTCTTTTTATCTACTTTTGCTTTGTTTTACCTATGTGTTTCATATCTTTCATACTTGTATTATTTACAATGCTAAACTCTTCTTTAGACAAAATCAACCAAGAACAGCCAACAGCCCAAGCACCAAGCCTCCAAGCCTCCAAGGGCTCAAAAGAAACTGCCTCCACTATCAAGCATTCTAAGAAGCCTGCAAAGGAAAAGTCTCCAACCCCATCTCCTCCCACTCCATCTCCTCCTACTCCTCCCCCCTCCACCCTCATCTTCCACATCCCCTTCCCATTCCCCCAAAAATACCTCCCCAAATAATCTGATGGTGATCTTACCAACCACTCCTTCTATCACTCAGAGGCCAACTCTGAGCCCACCAAGGAGAAGCATACCAAGAAAGTAAAGGCTGCCAAGGAGCCCACCTCTTCTTATGGTAATAAAAAGGAGGCATCCAAGCAGGCCTCAAAGAATCCTTCCCCTCCCCCCTCTCAATGGCTCTTCCCCTCCTTCTTCATCTGACCCCCAAGATGAGCCAGAGGATTACTCCAAGAAGTTTAAAGCTTCTGGTCATGTGGCTTGGGATCCACTGGCCATCCACAACATCTGCAATGTGGACAGAGAGTTTAAAGCTCCCAAGCACCTCCCCCGTTACTTCCCAATCATGTCCATAAAGGACAGCCCTTGCTATGTTACCGACAATTACATCTTTAATTGCAACAACCAAAAGCGGCAGACTAAAAGCAAGCACTTTGTCTGTGAGGATAAGACTTGTGGGGCCCAGTTGAACACTAGGGGCTGGGAACAAGTAACAGTGGAGAAGGGGGAGCACACTTGCAAGCCCCCCAATCATCTAATCACTCAGATGTTAAAATGGTACCTTGTGCAAGTAATACCCTCATCCTCTCATCTCCGGGCTTCTGATCTGGCCATCAAGGCCCTCCAACATCTCAAACCCAACAATCTCAAGTTGGTACCAACACAGGATTAGTTGTTCAAATTATCAGCAATAATCATATTGCTGCCAACCCCCTCCCCCAAGGCTTCAGACGTCCTCTCTGAGCTCACACTCACTCATGAGCTTAAGCAGCTTCCAAGTAGGGAGTGCTTTCTGCTCCATGATGACAGCCTGCAGCCAAGGACCACATAATCTGCTACTCAACTCAGCAGAACCTGATGGAGTTGAAAAGGGCGTCAACCTAGCTAGTTGATGATACCTTTGCCACTTGCCCCCAGATGTTCAAGCAGCTCTGGATGGTCCATGCCCAGATTGACATCTGGGTGATTCCACTCGTGTTCTTTCTTCTTCCTGGGGCCACTGAGGCCTTCTATACCCATGTGTTCTCCATCCTCTGCCAAGCAATTGCCCTCCTTCCTCCTGCCAACAATGACTAATCCAAGAAGACTCCCCCCACACCTGCACTAACCCACCTGCCTCTGAAAAGGACCAGGCCACCCTGGACTCAGAGGAAAAGGCAAGGCTAAGAGCTCTTGTGCCTTGCATGTGCATTATGGACTTTGAGCCTGCTCAGTTCAATGCATTTGAGCAGCTGTTTAGCAGGGAGGTGCAGGGGTGCCACTTCCACTTCTGCCAAGCAGTTGTTTATAACATGCAGGCCCACGCCAAGCTTAGTAGGTTGAGCCAGAGGGATACTTCAGACACCTACAGATTTGTGCTGGCACAATTTAGTGCCTTGGCTTTTTTAAAACCAGAGCACACTGTGCAGGGGTTTGAGGTGCTCTCAAAGGATCCCTACATAGTGAAGCACCCAGAGTTCAAGCCTTTCCTCACGTACTTCAAGCCCCAGTGGTTTGGGAATGTTGTCACACAGAGGGGAGGCAAGGCCTGCGCCAAGGCCAGCTGGAATGTGTACCAGGCGGCAGTGAATGGTGAGCTCAAGACCACCTCAGCGCTAGAGGCTTATCACAAACATTTCAAGGCCAACTTTGGGCTACACCCAAAATTCAATAATTTTTCCCCCTCCTGCAGCATGAGCAAGAGAAAACCATCTCCAAGCTCCAGGATCTCTCCAACCGCGTCCCTTTCACCAAGCCAACCACCTGCTGTACCCTCTTCACCAAGGCCATCCAGGGTGCGGCCAAGCACAAATACAAGGCCTCTGAGCTTAAGCAGCAGCTTGAGCTTATTGCCACTGCCCTCCTGGAAGGGGCCAAAATGGAACGGGGAAAGAATGACAAGGAATAAACTTGCTTGCTCAGTTATATGGTTTTTACTTTTAACTTTTTAACTTTAACTTTTACTTGTTAGCTTTGATCATTTAGTTTTTAGTTTTAATTTTCAAGTTTTTTTGATTTAATTAGATAGCAGTGATTATCTATGTATGCATGGTAAGTTTGAGATGAATATTTATAGTTGAAAGTAAGTGAAATATCTTAATTTTTGTTAATTTCTAAATAAAACATATGATATTCACAGTTGTGCTTGTATGAACTATATCAAATAAACATTAATATTTCTTCATATTTTGCATAGCTTTTATTTTTTGTGTTTTTGTTTAATTTTGTCTCATTGGATTTTAATTTTTGTGGTAATAAAAAATATTTTTATAATTAAGAGTGTAAATTACATAGTAAAATGAGAAATAATTGCTTATTTCTCCTTTTTTAAATTAATTAAAGTACTTTTTTCAATGCATTTCTGAGCTCTCTGGGGTCTCTTTAGTCTACCATAGCTGTATAGATTAAGTTTTTATATTAAAAGTTTTCAGTACATCAAGATCTGTTAATTAAAAAAGTGTCAATTTCCAGTTGTTGATCAGGGCAAAAGCTGAATTCTCACTTTACTATAGTGTCAACTACCAGAGAGTTGATCACCAGGGAGTCAAACTTACCACAGTTGCCTGTTTGACTTGGCCCTTGCAAGTGGAAGTCCACTTAGGTCATCCAACCATATACAACTAAGGTATATGATGTTGTCTTAACTCACCCAGGTGATTAAGTCTGGGATTTCAGCTGCAAAGTAATCAGCTTTACTTCCCAGAGGCCTGATCACACCAAGTTCTGCAGCTTGCTTCCCAAGAAAACCGCCTTGATGACATCTCTGAGCAAATCCATGCCCTCCAATGCTCACTTTGGGTTCCCCCAAAGCTCCCATGGGGATATAAACAAGGATATCCTACCAGTCTGTTAGGTAGGGTGCTTGCTCACAGACCTCCTGTAAGCGTATTAGGGTACATAGAGCCCTCAGAGCTCTTCCCCTCTCTGGCAGCCCGCGTTACCCGCCAGGGGTCTAAATCCTACTCCCCCCAGACAGACAAAGTTCCCTGCTTGCTATTTCAGTCTTCACCCTCCCACAGCCACGGTTCCCTGCTAGGTGAAGCACTATAGCCCAAAGCAGCCAATATCTTCTGCTGGGTGGAGGCAACATCTGCCCCTGGTAGTCCTATGTTACCTACCAGGCAGGCCTTACTTACCCTAGTAGACCATGTTACCTACTAGGCTCACCCTACTTACCCCTAGCAGCTCTATGTTACCTACTAGTTTACGTCACCAGCTAACCACACATTGTCACTCTTCAGCATATTGTCTTTATTTGAAGCCAAATCAAACCTTGCCTACAAAACAGCACACATGTGGATCACCACAGTAGGCCTTGCTGATCTGGGACTCTGGGGTCTTCTTGGGCTTTTAGGCTGTCCCAATCAGATTTCCCTTGTTCATTAGGTTGTTTAATTTCTGCTTTATTGTGGCTCAGGTAAATTGCAATTGGATGGCAATCCGGTCCCAGGACAGACCACACAGGTTAAGTGCCACAGTTTCCTGAAGAATTTGGGCAGTAATGATTTTGCATTTGGGGTGCTGGGCTGCAGGAGCTGAAGCCTGATTGGCTGAGGGGGCAGGTTGGCTGGTGGCAGGAAGTTGTTCCAAATCAGGGTTGCTATTCTGGTTGGCTGGTTGTTGGCAGCTTGTGCAGAGGTGGGGAAGGGAGCAGGGGTAGAGCTGGGCACAAAGTGACTATTGAACAATTCAAAGCCATAGGGGTTGGAAGTCAAGTACAGGTGAGTTTCCTCATTATCCGCATCAAAGGCTTGGGTGTGAATGGGTGCCTCCATGTTCTGAGCCTTGCCTCCATTGAAGCTGGCTTGACTGCTGCTAGCTTGGTTGCTGGTGCCATCAAAAACGTTGCTAGTAAAACCCCTTTTAAAAAACCTAGGATAAAATCACTTAAATTAGATGTTTAAAATTTTATGATTTATTTTATTGTAATCCTGATTCCATATTTGGAACGTTCTCAAAATCATTTTACACAAATCAGGAGACATGAAAATGAATAAAATGCCTCTGTTCCTAAATTAAATAGCTGTTTATTGGCTGTTAAACTGTTACTTTTCTATTTTAGGCTTCTCATACTACAGATCTTTTGTGACTTCATTTTGTTTTTGTGTTTGTGGAATCTTGCTTCTAGATTGCTCAAATTTTATTTCATTTTAGTTCATGTGTGTTTGCCTCATATGAATCCTGATTGGATTATAATATATTCCAGAACAGCATCCATCCATCCATCTCACTTGCTGTATCAGATCATTTTATTTTGTGGTTTAAACTACGCCTCTTGATGTTTGATATAATTTTGTATAGTTTGCTAGTGAAATTTTGTTTATTGTTTGACAGTATATTTGTTAACCAAAAATATTTAAATTATTTGAATCCTGGATCTTGCACAACTTGGATTTTGTTTAAATATGGATTGTTTTGTTTAAATCTGAGGTATTTTGGTTGTTACCATAGCTTTTAAAACTACTGTAACTGAGCTGTTTTAGCAGAGTTATAAGGGGTAAATGATTGGAAATTAGATCATGTTATTTGTTGTGATACAGGTGTTATATAGTTAACATGAATCAGGATATCATTAGCATGATCATAAAGATCACTTGGTTGGATTGGCAGGGGGATAGCTTAATTCTTGTAATGAGTCAAGCGCTAAATCAAGCTGTCTACTGTGTAGGGATAGTCATGTGATCATGTTGCTAGATTTAGTAATTTGAGGTAACTTCTGCATTTGGCTTTGGGTCACAGGGAAGTTGGGTTGCAGGTCACAAACCTTCTTAGCCAGAACATTGCCAGGAGGTTGACCCTGTTGTTTTAGCAATATTTTTTTGAGCTACAGCATCTCAAATACAGCATCTTTATAATATGTCATTTTGACTGCAAGTTTATATTCAAGACTCAAAGTTTTAAATATTTATGCTACTAAAAATTTTTTTACATAAAATATAAAGTTTTATTATCATATATTTTCATGTTTTTATTAAATTTCTGAGTAAAAATATTTTATACTTTTTTTATCAAAAATATCATTTTTCTCTTTAAAAACTGCCCCCAAATTTGAACATTTTTATACTAACTTAACCTTAGATGCCTCTCAAGTCTACCACTGAAGCTACTATAAAGTCATACAAGGTCTCCAAGGGCAAGTTAAATCCACCCAGAGCTAAAAAAGCCAAAGCTGTCCCCAAGAAGCAGTCTACTAAGGCTAAAGCGCCTGCCAAGGCACCCACACCTTCCCCTGAACCTGAGGAAAACAGTCCTACTCCTCCCCAATCTCTCTTTTTCTACTCCCCATCTAATCCCCAGGAGAAGCTCTTTGGCTTTAATTGCCACTCTAACCCCACAGCAGATCCTAAGAAAGAAAAGAAGCAGGAATATGAGCCAGGTGCTCCTGTATATGACAGCATTGAGCTATGGGAAATAACACCATTCATAACAGCTGCAACTACAATAGTACCTTAGTTGTACCCACCCAGTTCCCTGAGAGTTATCCCACAGCATCCAGGAAGTTAAGTGCTGTTTTTTTACAAGGGTTAAAGCTTCAACTGCAACAACAAAAGAAGTCAATCCAAAAAAACATCACTTTAAATTTGATAACCTTAGCTGCTATTTAATACTTAAAACATATGACTTCACAAGATTCAAGGCCCTTGCTGTTGGCTGCAACTGCAGTGAGACTTTTGACCCCCTATGCTAGATAATCATCTGGTTAATTTTCCAGTTCATCCCCACCATCAGGGACAAAAACTTCACTTAGGCTATTAACAATGCCCTTAATAATTTGAATGATTCCCATCTTTCCTCTGTTAGTGATGCCATAAAAATTACAGAGATACCTTACTGATAAGTGGTATGCTATGAGCACTAAAGGCGTCAGTGATACTTCAATTAATCTTGTTCAAGGAGTAAAAGCTATCCTGCCATAAGAATTTCTTCCTACTTCATGATGACAGTGTTGATACCAAGTACAGGATAATCTGCTTTTCAACCTCCTAAAGTGCAAGACCTGGCTTGAAGATGGCATCTTTTACACCTATCCAAAGCTTTTTAGCCAGCTTTGAAAATTCCATGGGATTTTGGCAATCTATATCCCTTTTTACTTCCTCTAAAAAGAAGCATGACACATTTGTCTATGCTTTTACTATTCTCAATAAAAAGTTGGATGTGATCCTTCCTACCATTGAAGAGAAGCCCAAGGAAACCAGAGTGCTCAAGAAGAAAACCAAATCCCAGGAAGAGGATGCAAATATCATAAAAAAAGCAGCCCAAGAGCTTGTCATACCAGGCTCATCTTTTAGTTTACTTTGAACAAACTTAATAAATGCATTTATTCATATCCTTAAGAGCTCCTCTTGGGGATTCTTTTACATTTTTGCTAAGCACTCTGCCACTGCCTGCAAAAGTTCTCTAATTTCTATGGGCTTTTCAACTAAGAACTTACTAAAGAAGCTAATAATGTGTTTAATTTCTTTACTGTCCTTCTCCTAGTAAAAAAGGAGGATATCAATACCGTATTTAATGCCCTCTTCTGCCACCCCTACATCATTGCAAATCAATTAACATTTGTGCCTTTTATTGAGTATTTCAAAACTCAGTGGATTGATGTCTTCCAAGGAGAATGCTTTATCCAAAAAGGCAGTTACTCTATCACCTGGAATTGCTTCAAGCAGGTTATAAAGCAGGTTGATCAAGACCACCTCTTCCCTTGAAGGGTGGCATAGCCAGTTTGCCACAAGATTCCAGGTTCATAAGCCCAGATTCAATAAGATAATGGTGCACTTAAAAACCCAGCAGCCCATCTCTGCCTGCCTCTTTAGGACTGGTATGAAGACCAAGAGCTATCCCCCTAAGCAGACTAAGGCTGTAAAAAATATATTGAAATCAGAAAGGTGGTCCTTGCATACTATCCTAAGGATAGAAAGCTTGAGCATCTCCAAGCTATCTCAGTTGCTCTTTCCACCAATGTTTGAGCCCTTTTACAATAAACACCTCCCAATTTTCTCTCTTATCATTATTCATAATTATTATTTTTGACTTTTTTTAGTATTTGGTAAAATTCTATGCTTGTTTTAAAATATAGCATGTATAGTTTAGATAAAAATAGCTGCACTTGGATATATTTTGTCTTCTAAATTTTATGCAGCCTTGTTGCTACCAATTTAACCTCTTTTTATTAAAGATTTGAAGTCCTGAGGCCTTTTAAGCCTATAATAGGTTTTAAAAACTATTTTTTAAAATATTTTTGGTGTTTTTTGGTGTTTGAAAAAATAAAATTCTAAAAAAGTGATTTTCATAGTCACAATGCCGTAAATTAAAATGTTGTATTTACTATTACTTTTGAGATAGCATTTTTCAAGATAGCTTAAATCAAGAAAGCATTTTTTAATATGCTGTTTTTGAGATGATATGTTTTACCAAAGAGCTACATGTCATTGTCCTGATGAGCCTTATGAACACCTTGGTAACCAATCAAATTCCCATACATAAGAAAGGCACCACCCAACAAGCCACCTCCAAGAACACTGCTCCAGAACAGAAGGGCTTTGCAACCCTTCTAAATGATTCAACCAATGATCAAACTCTTACCCAGGCAACCTGCCTTTCTGATTATCTGATTTCTGACCATTAGAGTTAAAGTACAATGAGGTACTATGTGAACCCCTAGACTCTGCGCCAAACTTTATTGTAGTGTTGAAAGAAATTTTATAAGATATTGGGCTTATTAATTATTCCCCTATTTGATCTTAGTTATCTGTCAATTTAACACCAATCCTTCTGGCCTGTCAGTCCCTTCACTTGCAGTTTTTTATCCACAAGGTGCATCTATGGGCCTGTCCAATTAATTAAGTACCTATTAAACCCCAAGTATAAGGAGTATATCACTGTATAAATATTAGCAAGCGGCCATCTAGTGTGCACTAACAAACTAGAAGATTCAACAGGAAGGGTTCTTGGCACATGAAGAGCCCCACCTGTTCCAAGGCAAATACAACTTTCTCCTTGCCTACCAACTAGGCATGAAACCCCCTCTCATTCCCAAACAATGCCTGTGTCTGCCTCCAAACACCCTATGAATAACACCAATAAGCTACTTAGAATGGTACATATAACCCTCTTGGGGTGATAGATACTATAGTTCCAGCTACTAGCCCATGGCCTGGATTAGAATATCTATGCTGTATCTTTTCAAGTTAGCGCCAACTCTATGGTGGGCTCTGCCTGCCCGGCTTACAGCCCAATCAATCCCCAATTCCAAAAGGAGGCTATTAGTGTTGGTTCCCTGACATTATGGTGATCTACTTTAATCCTGGTAACCTTAGCCCTGATATTTTGATCATTCTTGAGACATGTTATATGTGTCTTGCAATGATAATTAAATATTACACTTTTAAAATGATGAAAAACCTGCTTTCTTCTGTGTGAAAAACTTGAACCCAAATGAACCAAAGAAACACAACCCCATTGTTGCAACATCTACAATTACTCCCTCTTGGGGAAATAATTCCCAGAGCAACTTGCCAAATGATTCCCCAGCTAATCATTAAGTTGATGGCACTACTATCATTTGGCCATCTATTACAGGGATCAAGCCTTTCAAATCCTAATATGAACAAAACTTGGACAAGCCTTGTGACTTAAGAGGAACAATTACTTGGATAAGTCCCATGACTACCATGACGTACATGGACAGTATATGGCTTCCCATGACACTATATATTATCCTATATTCATATTCAATAAAGTACCCTTCTCTTCTTTCTTTCTTTCCTCCTTTATATTGTTTATTATACTTCCCAGAAGTATATACTTGACACCACTGCTGAACCCCCAAAAGATCTTCCTTCAAGGTGAAGAATTTGATAAACAAACAACCAATCACCAAGGTGGATATGCCTCAGATGGGTAAACTCACCTTGGAAGAAGCCTGCCATGTCATGTCTGTCCTATGTCTTCATTTCCAAGCTAATGCCCTGTCTACTTCAGTGATACTGAGAAAGCCCTGGGGGTGACTACTATGCTCTCAAGAGATGCTCTTAGCTGTCTTTTTAAAGCTACTTGTGAATATGTGGAGCTTTGCCTCAACTACGCAAAGTTCAAGGCCAAACTGATGGCAATAGACAAAGACTGCAACACCAGATACTATTCTTTGAACTGATTGTTGGGGATTAGACAAGGAGCCCACAAAATACAAGAATATATCAACAATTTCTTGAATTTTAGGCCCTGCCCCAAAGGGCATGCTTGTTAGTTACCTGATTTATTTATTTATTTTTGCTTTGATTTGATTTGATTTGATCTTTCTTTTTTAATATTGAATTTTAAATTAGAAGTTAATAATTAAGTATTTTAATTTAACTACCTTGTTTTTTAAATTTTTATTTTTTAAAAACAGCAGGCTTGACCTGCCAGCAAGGTTCCAAGCAAGCGTGTTTGTGATCCACAATCTGTATATAGCCGCTTGAAGTCAAGCTAGAAAGTTGACTCAAATTTCCAAATACAATAAAATGAATAAAAGCTGATCCCCTCCAGTGGATACCTTGTTTTGACGCTTGACTCATTACAAGGATCAAGTCACTCCCTTTACCATCCCAACGTGTGATCAACACAATCATGTTCCTGTTATCCAAAATTCACAATGATTATATAATACTTATTTCTCAATAAAGAACATTATCTAGTTTCCAAACATTTTTCTCATTGTAACTTTGCTAAAACAGCACAGTTACAACATTGGTAGCACAGGTAGGTTTTCCATCCTACCTTATCTTGCAAAATTCTGCCTGTTGCCCATCCTTGCCGCAGCCAACAAATCCTTGATAGAATCATGTCTGGCCTCCCAGCAGACTGGACACTGTACGCGCCTGGTACCAAGATGCCTGACAGTTTTTCCTTTACCAGAACACGGCAATCCTGTTCCCCTCCTTCAACGCCCTGTCAGCACAAGGTTTCTTCCAAGCATCTGCCGCCATCCCTTGAGTGACTGAGGACAGTGTCATGCCAGCCTACGTAGCCCAGAGACTTTGAAGCGCCGCCTTAGAACCTTTTGCTGGAGCCAACAACAACACTGCAGCATGGATTCAATCTTCCCAGAGCAAGCTGTCCTAAATGGAATGCCCACAATGTTTCTGGATTGCAGAAATCTCCATCTGACTGACGCACAACGCTGGCACCTGGTGCAATAAGTGGCATGAAGAACATACCAAGAAGGACTGGGATACTTTCAAACAAGACTTCTTAGCAAGATTTGTGCTTAAGGACACCGCACTCATGATCATAGAACAAGTAAAGAACTTAACTCACATGGGCACTGTGAAGGAGCTCACCTGCGCTTACAAGGAAATCTGACTATGTGCCCCCTATGATATGGCTTTTGAAACTCCAGCTACTCACCTCATGTACTACAATGCGCTCAAGTCACATGTAATGAGACACGTGAACCTGGATCAAGTGGCCAGCCTACAAAGTCTGTACCAGGAAGCAGAGAAAGAGGAACAAACCTCTAAGCCCTCCATAAGGCACAAAGTGAAAAGCAAGAGAGACCCAAGGATTCCCACACAGGCAAACGCTCCACTCAATCACCCCCTGGAAACAACAGGAATAACACCAACCATGAACCCACAAGCTCAAACAGACATGAGAATGGAAACAATGTCCAGTCAAATTGGGCAACCTCCAGAATTAACTCATTTGGCAATTCAAATTACTATATGTCAATAATTAGAATTAAAAATACTTTAATGTCAACAGCATTGAAAAGTCAGAATTAAGTTTTAACTCATGCAGACTACTAAATGTTGATACTTTTTTAATAAGCATAAACCTGTTTCCTGAACATTTTACTTGATAAAAAATTAAGCCTCAAAATCTTTTTTAGGGTAATGTGACAACATAGATTTTAAAAAGTCCATAAAAAATTATATATGACAATTAAAAAATTCATAAAAATACACTTATATTTTATTTTACTATGAAATTATCTATCTTTACTATAATAAATTTTCCCCACTTATAAAGATAAAATAAATCTAATATAAAAAAGTACTACATAAAATTTCATGTATTATAGGGAAATATAATAATCAGAAACAGTAATATAAAGTTTTTTTCTATCTTGAAAACTACAAAAAAAACATATAATTTACTAGTAAAATACCAATATAGGCCATGTAATACAGTCCAAAGCATCAAACTATTAATAGAAAATCAATGATTTTATAAAAAAATATCATAAATTATTAATGACTTTTTTTAGAATAACTATTTTATAAAAATATTATACTTAACATATAAAAACTATATAAAAATTAGGCAATAATCAATAAATTTAATTAAAAGATAGACTGTGATCAACTGGTTGCCATTAAGAACTGTGGAAATCTTCTTAATCTATTCCCCAATCTCTGAAAGCTTATATTTGGCCTTGACAAAGTCCTTGATCTTCTATTGATACTGTTTCTCTTTGGTGGTTCTCTTCTTCTTGGATAGGTGGTTCTCAATATCTCTGATGAATGCAGCAGTCTTCCTCTGCTGGACTTTGAGGTGCTTGTAGAAGGTGTTGTATCTGGGCTTGATTCAGAAAGAGGACTTGATATGCTTATGCCAGCCCTCCAAAGATCAAGTAGTTTTCATCTCATCTTTTTTAGAACTTCCTGGTAGCAGTTCCAGTTGGCTTTGGCTCTGGGTTTACTTCAGCGCTTAGTGACCTTACGTCCAATACACTGTGGTTTGTAATATTCAATGAAAGGGTAGAAGGCACCATCATGTTTCTTGGCATATGGATCCTGGCATAGGAGCTCAAAGGCTTGTCCAGCATGCTCTGGCTTTACAAAGGCTAGTGCTACAAACTTCTTAATTAAGAACTTGTACTTTCCTTATGTATCTAGACAGTGGAGCTTGATGAGCTCAGGTAGACCCTTTAGTTGCCTGTTGATAGCCTGTTAATAATGGAAAAAAACACCCCTGAACCTCTTTATCAAATGTATTTACAAAAGCGTTATACTGGGCATTTTCATAGTCCATGATTATAGTTGAGGGTTCAAGTGCTTTATCTTGAGCTTCTTTTTCTGCAGTAAGGGTGGCTTCATCCTTTTCATCATCTGGATTGGCTCTAGTGTTATGGCCATGGGGACTCTTTCTATTACTGGGTAGGGCTTTGATGCCCTCCTGAAGAATTTTAAAGGCCTTTGTGTAGATCTCTTCTGATGCCCCAGGAAGAGAAAGTAGGCAAATGGGAACACCTTGTCTTCAATAAGGGAATGTACAACCCATAGTTGGTAAAAAAGGCAGGGGTATACTGCAAAGGTACCGTCACATAACCAGGTCTCTGAATCTCTTAACTGCTCCAGGTTCTGTTGTGTAGCATAGCATATAATTCTTGCCTCTGCTGTAGTCCCATCATCATGTAAAAGGAACACCTCATCACCATTGAACATCTTTAACTCCTCTTTCAAGAATAACTCTCCTTGGACCATGGCAGATTTCTTATGGGGGAATAGATCACGGTGTTTGTCACATATGTACTTTGCTAACTGGTCGCAGTCAGGGATGAGCTTCAGGTTATCATTACTTAAGTGAGTGGTGGCCTTAACTGCCAGATCAGAAGCCTTGACATCTTTAGAGACTAGAACCATTTGGTAGAGGTACCACTTTAGAAGCTTTTCAATAAGATTTATTGGAGCATTGCATGTGTGCTCTCCTTTTTCACTAGTGACTTTATCCCATCCTTCTGTATTAATTCTGGCAGCACAGTTTCTATCTTCACATACATAATTATTGCTTCTTCCTTCTCTCTTCTGATTGTTGCAATTGAAAACATAGCCATCACAGACTAAACTTTCACCTTCTTTGACAGACATTAGAGGGAACCCCCGAGGGAACTTCTTTGGGAGCTTAAACTCTCCTTTGACATTACATATATTGTGAAACTTTAGGGGATCCCATGGGCCAATTGGTGCTTTATGATAGTCAGACAGTTAATCATCAGGATCTTCTTGATTGATACTTGATGAGGAGTATGGAAGTGCAGATTTGTTGGGCAGTGGAGGGGAATTATCTGGAGTTGGATTCTCGCGCTTTCTGGACTGGGATGAGCTTGATTCCTTTGAGCTTAATTCATCTGGGCTTGACTGGGGTTCTGGACTCTTGGGTATCTTCTTTCTTCCTTGCTTGTTTAGTGGAACCACATCTCCTTCTGATTGGTACCAGCTTGGAGAAGAGGAGGGGGTAGGGGAGGGCTCTTTGCTTTCAGGGTCTGGCGTCTTATCCTTTGTCTTCTGTTTTTTTAGGGCTCTTTGGCTGGTTTTTTGTTGGGTTAGGGACTTTGGGCCTTTCCAGAGGCTTTGGGTACTTTCTTGGTTGACTTGGGGCTCTTTTGTGGCTTCTTAGAAAATTTGTTCTACAATAATTAGAGTATAGTTCATAAAGTAAGAATAATCATGTGAAACATGAATAAGATTAAAGAATAATCACTTGTTTTTTATTATGAATTAAATAGTTTGTGGAAGTATGGAAAGTAATTTTAGAGCTAGTTTATTAGTAAAGAATAGAAAAACCATGTTTAAATAAAAAGTCAACATTCTGGTAGTCACAATTGTTGTGTTTGGCTCCAGGGGACAACATCCTGGAGGACACGGCGGGAAATCTTTATTACAAAAGATTTGAGGTTTGAAGCTAGCCTTGGGTTAGCCTTCAGGGCAAAATTAAGGGCATGTACCTTAATTTCCTGGAAAACAAGATGTAAAAGTCCTTTTGGCAGAAAGAACAGGAAAAGCTTGAAGATTATAAAAGCCAATGCAAATGTGGATAAACTTGTCTTTATTAGGAGTAATGATTCTACTTTAAATAGTTGACAAGAGGCAGTGATCACTCAATAGGAAGACAGAGTGGCTGAGGGGGTCACGCTGGGATAAGGTCATACCAGGATCAACCACAGACAGGTACAATAATCTGGAATGGGTGGATATTGAACCAGACCTATTTGCAGAAGGCAAGGAATTTCCAAACTTGAAGGCAAAACCAATCAAATCTTTGCAACTATCAATATTCAAAGGGCATATCAAAATAGCATTAATAGCGCAATTTACAACATCTCCCCCCTCAAGTTTGGACGGAGGGAGTTGATAATTGTGAAGGAATTTGGAGTGGACACAGACAAAGGGACAGCCAGACAATAGTAGCTTCACAGTGTATTCAACGCCTTTTTTGAAGGAAACCTCACAAGGCCCAACCCAGAGGGAATCCAACTTGTGGGCTCTACCACCTGTACAATTCTGGTAGTAGAGAACTAGATTGCCTACTTGGTATTTGGGAAGAGGGGCTCTAGCAGCATTGGACAGAGAGAGCTCCAAAGCCTTAACCTTATAAGCAGTGGAGTAGACAGTTGCCTGGATGTCAATGATATGGTTGGTTAGGTCTTTCCCGTGGGTCTTGGGATTTTCAGATGTATCATACTCAATCAGAGGAGGTTCCAAGATTGAGGGGATAGTGGCCTCACGTCCATAAAGCATGGCAAAAGGGGATTGACCAGTCACCTGATGTCTACTAAGGCGGTAGGCAAAGAGGGCGGCAGGTAGGAACATGTCCCAATTGGCAGCGTCAGATAGCAAGAGTTTTCTCATGATGGATACTAGGGTGAAGTTTGCTCGTTTGACAGTTCCATTGGTGGAGGGATTATATGGCGCAGAGAACAACTGATGAGTCCCCATAGCTTTGACAATAGAGGTGATGAGGCGAGCATTAAAGTTGGTACCATTGTTGAGAGCAGGCCTTGAGGGCAGCCATGTCAATAGAAGATGTCTTGCAGCAAGAAAGTAGCTGTGGTCCTTGCCGTTATATCTTTTGTTGCTCTGGCTTCAACCCATTTGCTAAAGTGATCTATAGCAACCAAAATAAACCAACATCCCAACCTAGAACGGGGGAAGGGCCCAACAGCATCAATACTCACCGTATGGAAGGCATGTTTTGGAGGGATGAGTTGGAACTGGTGTTGGGAAGGACGAGGACGTTGGAGTTGACAAGAATGGCAGGAGGCAAGGAAATCAGGGATCAAGAGGTGCATTTTTTCCCAATAGAACTTCTTGTACAACCAATCATAATTTTTTGCTATACCCCCATGGCCAGTATCAATTTGAGCTTGGAGGATGATGGCTATCCTCATACTAGGGCAAACGTAAGGTAGGTAGGCATTGTTAACCTTCTTGAAGAGTTGTCTATCACAAATTATGGTGTCCTTGGATAGGGTCTGTAGAGCTAGGCAGATATCTTTGGGCTCAGTGGTCCAAGAGCCAGGATACCCTATTAGCTCATATAGTCAATCAGCATCAGCGGGGTGGATAGCCAGTATTGGCATCCTTGACAGGCCATCAGCATTCTGATGCTGGGCCCCAGGGTGGTGTACCACAGTGAAATCATACCCTTGCAGACGTAGAGCCCAACATGCTAACCAACCTTCAGGTTCCTTTAGCTGTTGTAACCACTTGAGAGAGGAGTGATCAGTGACTACCGTGAAATGGGTTCCATAGATGTAATGCCAAAACTGCTTCACTGCATGTAGCACAGCCAAACATTTCTTCTCAGTAATGTGTAGTTCTTTTTGTGCTTGTTAAGGACCCTTGATGACTAGGATACAGTTCAATCTACACCTTCATTGTTGAGTTGGGCAAGGATAGCACCCACAGCTACTCCACTAGTGTTGGTATACAAGATGAACTCTTTATCATAATCAGGATAGACTAAGATAGGAGCCTCCTTGAGCTTGGCCTTCAGCGCTTCAAATGCTTGTTGCTGGCTGTCAGTCCACTCAAAGGGGACATTGCAAAGTAGTTGGACAAGGGGTTCACTCAGTTCAGCAAAGTCAGGGATGAATTGTTGGTAGTAGCTCATCATACCAAGGATACTTGTACCTCTCAAAGATTTGTGGGAGGTAGTATCTTGTCAATGGCTTCCACCTTGTTATTCATGGGGCGGATTCCAGTCTGAGTGACTTCATGTCCTAGAAATTCAAGGCGTTCCTTGAAGAAAGAGAATTTGGAGGGTTTGAGTTTCAGGCCAGCTTCACGGATCTTGACAAAAACAGCCTTGAGATTCTCCAAGTGATCAGTAAAGGTAGCGCTGAATACAGTAATATCATCAAGATACACGAGGACACAAGAGAGTTTTAGGTCTTGTAAGATGGAATCCATAGCCCGCCAAAATGTGGCAGGGGCATTGCATAGTCCCTGGGGCATACAAGTGGGTTCAAAGAGGCCCTCTGACATGATAAGCGCAGCTTTTTCTTGATCTTCAGGTGATAAGTCAACCTTCCAGTATCCTGAAGCCAGATCCATGGCAGAGAAAAACTTGGAACCACCCAGCTGTCTGAGAGCATTGTTGATTCTTGGCAAGGGGTATGAATCTTTCTTAGTGAGAGAGTTCAGGCGGCAATAATCCATTACAATGTGATGTCCTCCATCTTTCTTCTTGAGGATCAGTAACAGGGAAGCCCAAGGACTTTGGGAAGGAGCCAGTAACCCAGCGTCCAGAAGCTGCTTGAGTTCTTTAGACACCTGAGCATCTTCCACTCTACTATGGCATTATGGTTTAGCACAAAAAGGAGGCGCATCCCCAGTATCAATCTGATGGATGACTCCTTTAGCTAGGCCATATTCTGTAGGCCCAGAGGCAAAGATGTCACTGAACTGATTGAGTAGGTCAAATACGTCTTTTTGTTGAACAGGAGACAATTGGGGGAAATCAGCAGCAGTGAACAAGGAGAGAACTTTTGGATCATCTTCAGGTAGGTTGAAATCACTGAAAGATCCAAAGGGGTAGAGTGAGAATACTTGTTCTGCTCCAAGTACACAACCATGACCTACAATCTGGCCTCTGGTTACTTGCATGGGCAGGGCTGTCATATTAGCAAGCAGTAATTGCACGGGCTCTTTGTGAGTTTGGTCCAAAATCCCTGGACATAGGCAGGGCTTGGTACAACTTAAGGATTAAAGTGATTAAAGCTCCACAAAGGGCTTTTCAGGCAGCTCATAGGAAATCTGAGAGTTGATCACCACTTGAGAGCCCGGGGGGATGATGATAGCAGCTGGCGCTAGCAGAGGTACCCCCTTCTTCCACAGGGCAGGAAGGAGGAGGGGTGCGCATGTTGGAGGAGTGAGTCCTATACTTGAGGGAGAAAATACCTGTGGGGTACTCAAGCACACAAGTTTTGAGACGCTTGCCTGGAAGGCGTGGAGGTTCCTCAAAAATCAAAGGGACTTATATCCCAAGAGCAAAAGGTATTCATCTCATAAGTTTACAATTCCGTTATATTTGCGGAGGAACTGAGTACCAACCAAGAGGTCATAGCTTTTGTTCTCTAGGACCACAGCAGGGGAGGCAATAAGGAGTTTCCCAAACCTCATGGGTAGAGCAGAGTAGGCACCAATGGCTTGAGTTTGGGCCATGCCAGCTGTGCCATACAACTACGTGTAGTTGAGGTCAGGGGCCAACTTAAGTTTCTTCATTAGCTTGGACAAAACCATGTTGACAGGGGAACCTGTGTCCAAGATGGCCTTGATTTTAACCTTTTGGATTGATACTTCCACGCGGGTTGTATCTTTCCCAAAGGGAGGCAAGACTGCCAACACATCTTGTGCAGCCTCTAGCTCCTTTTCCCATTTGGCCAGTATACATTGTAACGCAGGGATTTCCTTATACACAGTCTGTAGTGGAAGAGACACAGTTATGTTGTGGAAAAGAGCTTTGGCTAACTCTGCTTCTTCTTCAGAGAAGTCAACCAAGACAGGAGGTTGATGGGCTTGAGCTAGGTAATGGCAAGCCACCATGGACTTAGCTTCACTTGGAGGTACCCGGGAAAGGTGGTAGCCTTCCCAGAGCAAAGCTTATAGGGTACAGGGATAGTTTCCGGAACAGCCAGGACGGAGTAGCCATAACTATAAGAGTCTTTGCTATCAGAATCCTCAGGCTCTGAATCACTGGAGAGGTTATGAAACAGATGAAGGATAGTTGAGCCAGAGGAAGAGGGAACTTTCTCATCAGACAGAGGATCAGGGGGAGACGGGGGAGATTGGTCAGCAGAGAGTGTCTCTGTGTCTAAGCTGACCTCTCTTTTCCCGCCTGTTCCTTGGGGTTGCAACCTTCCACTCAAGGATTAGTGCAAGTGCGCAAGTAGTGTTTAATCTGGCCACAGTTATGATAGCCCTGTCTCTTAGCCTGCCCACCAGTACCCAGAGTCATAATGTGCGGCGTACAAGAGGTGGTCCCAGCATTATTGGCTTTGTTCTCACGCACCACCGTACCTCCATGTGTTAAATGCATGTCTTGTAAGAGCGTCTTAATACTCTTCATGGAAGTGAGTGAAGCCTTGTATGCCTTAAAGTGTAGTCATAGAAGCTGGTTCACCTTCAAAGCATTTGAACAAGCAGTGTAGGCTTCCTGGGGAGTTAACTGTCAACTAGTAATTAAATGTTGGCCTTCAATGTAGAAACAATCTGCAAACTCAGCCAGGGTCTCCTTGGGTTTGAAAGTGATATGCATAAATGCATTCTTCTTGACTTCCAAGCTGAGGTCTCCTCTAAACTCTTTAATAAGGAGGTGCTTCATATCCTCCCAGGTGACAATAGAAGGGAGCTTGGGGACCACAACTTCCTGGCAAGTGGGATGGAGGCAGATAAGGATGTGTTCCTTCTTGAGTTTTTCAGTAGCCCTACGCATTGCAGTTTTGTAAATGGTCAGAAAAGCCGCAATGGTAGAGGTCTTGGGAACAAATATCTGCTTGAAAGTTGGCTTATAATTTGGGTCAATGGACAAAGACAAGGACTGGCTGTTCTCACCAGGGTTGAGGACGTTAATGTGAGGGTTGCCCTCAAATTCAGATTCAGCAGTAGGTTGTCTAGCCCAGAGAAGTCAAAGGCTTTCCTCTAAAGTGTCCAAGGTAGAGCTATTCTGGCCACTAATTTCTCGAGCAGTTGTGGCAGCAGTCCCAAATTCTTCAATCTTGATTTGTTGTACTGCCAAGGTGCCAGCAATCCCATTAACACAAGTAGCCAGGGAGGTGGCCTGAGTGACCAAGGGGGCAACTTGTCCATTTAGAGTCTCTGTAAAGTGAGAGAGGTTTTGGAACTCTCTTTCTAATGTTTCTTGCCTATCAGCTACATCATTTGTCACTTTGGCAAGTTGATCTAGAGCACGCGCACAGTAGACCCGGGGTTGACCTTCTAAGCCAGGGCAAAAACCATGATTGTCATGAGCAGGAGTATTAACAACTTCACCTTCTTCTTCATCTTCAGATTCAGATGACAAACCTTCAGAATTGAAGAGTCGCTGTCTTAAGTACTGTTGAGCAACTTGTGATATTGCTGGTATGTTCAAAGCTACAGATAGATGTTAGCCTTGCCAATGTACTCTACCTAATCCTATTCAAGAGCACTATAGACTACAATAGAATAGAACTTTGAATATAATTACATTTATTGATACTGGAGTACAATCTAGCCAGCAGCTGCAATCTATCCAGGTGTAACTATGAACTTGTTTCTATCCTTTCAGGTGTCTATATTAATATATACTGCAACAACCCTTGTTCTTGTCCTTTCAGAAAGTTCCCAGTGGCTACCTTTGCAATAGGTCCATCTTTGCTAGCTACGCCTATCTTGATTGGCTGTCCTTGACACTTGATATGCTACTGGCCTTAGCAGGCGTACATGGCACTTCAGCTACAGCCTACGCTCTTCTTGAGCTAGCCTACTGTCATTTATCAATTGGCTGTATCTTACACGCCTATTATTGCGCTGGGAAACTACGCCGTATTTAGTTGATGCTTAGAAATTGTCCCTGTTCAGCCCTCCTACATTGGAAGGTAGAATTCTGGTATTCCATTTGCAGGGCTTAATCAGCGATCCTTTTCTGGTTGGCAAACACTCTGCTTATTAATACAACAAGTCAAATTGGGGATTATACGCTGTATAATAGCAGACTCAATCCATTAGTGACTCCAAGGATTATCTGCTGTGTAATGCTGACCTGAATCAATAAGGAACCCGATTATACGCCATGTAATACTGATCCAAACTTGGTATTTCTTAGCCATTTGTATATCACTTGTTTGATATGAACATATACATCCATCAAGCTGTGTGAGGCTGAGTTGATACAACATCCAGTAGGGTAGAATAGGTGATATACAATTGATGATTTAGTGATTACACGCCGTGTAATCAGTGATATTCACTATATTGGCTAACGTTTATACAGCGTATAATTGTTACATCAATTATAATAAATTGAGTAATATACAGCTTACAATCAGTACACATTGGAATGATGATCAATGATAATACGGCGTATAATTGTAACATATATTATAATAAACTAACAATTACACGGCGTGTAACTACCATATCTATTATAATATATTGGTGATTAACAGCGTATAATTACTACACTTAATATAATGATAACCAAGTGATAATACGGCGTGTAACTGATTAAGATCTGCATGTGATGATTAACCTGATCATTTGTGGTCTATCAGCCTAATCTCATAAGTACTCAATCTCACCTTGTAGAGTAGCCACCTGATCAGTGAGGGAGGCAATACAAGGGTCAGGCATAGGTTTGACTGGAGGGGGAGGTTGCACAGAAGCTTGGCGTCTAGTGGTAGCCTTGAGCTTGGTGATGGCCTCCCATACTTTGGTTTCAAAATCAGAAGGGGTCCTGACAGGAGGAGCAGGAGGAGTCACCTCAATAGAGGCCACCCAATTGTCCACATAAGTTTGCACTTGATATAGATTGTCACCTAGTGCAGCCTTATCCAGACCATATTGATGCTGCAGGTGACAGCCCCAAGTATCAACATGAGCTCCTATCAATTTGAGTTGCAAGTTGATATGCTCTCTGAATTGATTTAGTTCACTAACCAGAGTCTCAAAATCCTGCCAATGTTTAAACAGAAAAGCCTTGATTTGCTCATGTTAGGCTGCCTGATGTTCATCCAATTTGCATAGTCAATCCTTTATGTATCCAGGGAGCAAGGAAAAAAGGGAATTCAGGGAGGTGGTTAAATACTTCTGTGACGCCAACAAGTTGCACTGGTTGTCAGAAATACAAGCAACGAGACTATGTGATCATTCTTGGTAGGCCATATTCTGAGCGTGGTTATTTGAGACAACGGAGGCTACTGCATCTAGAAGTTGATTCTGGGATCCCAAGGCAAGTTGTTGGTGGACTAGGGCAGGTTTGATGAACTGGTTAACCAACACACCAATAGTATCCATGGATTCCATCAACGCAGGAGGGAGACCAAAGTCCAAAAGGAAGGAGTACAGGTCTTCAGAGGCGTACCTGGGACAGAGGCCAGGGATAGAGTGCATGGCTACTGTGCCAGAATAAAGAAGGGAGCAGGCAGCAGCACAAGCTTGCTCATAGTTGAGAGAGAAAGCAGGAAGGGGCCCACAAGGGCCCGGGAGACAGAACCAATACCATAGTGTTTGCAGGAGCATTGGTGATGTCTTCTTCTAGCAGAGGACTAGAAACTTTAGGTTGATCTGGTACTTTGGAAACAAAGGGAGAGAGACCAGAGAATGTGCATGGGAATGGGGTAATCAAGGGGCTTGCAGCCCCTGTAGTGAGCACCATTTTGTTGTGTTTGGCTCCAGGGGACAACATCCTGGAGGACACAGCAGGAAATCTTTATTACAAAAGATTTGAGGTTTGAAGCTAGTCTTGGGTTAGCCTTCAGGGCAAAATTAAGGGCATGTACCTTAATTTCCTGGAAAACAAGATGTAAAAGTCCTTTTGGCAGAAAGGACAGGAAAAGCTTGAAGATTATAAAAGCCAATGCAAATGTGGATAAACTTGTCTTTATTAGGAGTAATGATTCTACTTTAAATAGTTGACAAGAGGCAGTGATCACTCAATAGGAAGACAGAGTGGCTGAGGGGGTCACGCTGGGATGAGGTCATACCAGGATCAACCACAGAAAGGTACAATAATCCGGAATGGATGAATATTGAACCAGGCCCATTTGCAGAAGGTGGGGAATTTCTGAACTCGAAGGCAAAACCAATCAAATCTTTGCAACTATCAATATTTGAAGGGCATATTGAAATAGCATTAATAGCACAATTTACAACAACAATAGTCAAAAATATTTAATTTAGTTTGTCAGCATAAAAAACGCTTTAATTTTGACGTTGACATACTGACAGTCAGCATTAAAGTGGAAAAACACTATGTAAATCCCTTATAAAGCTTGGTTAATATTTTCTGGAGTTGGTTTTTTAAGGCCAAAATTGATTATTTTTGAATTTAAAAAAAATTAAAGATTTGCATATGTAACTTATGAAAACTAAATTATAGGGATTGTAGAGGAAAGTCCAAATTACAGCCCTGGGTACTTTGGCCTGAATTACCATACCATTGTATGTGTGCTTTTTGTTAAGCGGTAGTGTTTTACTAATAAACAAATGAAGGTGTCAACATTCAGGCAGTCAGCGTTCTTTTATAGTAAATCTCCTATTAAATCTTGCTTAAATTATGTCACTTTGTTTGCTTAGCTGAACCCCTTTGTTGCAATTTAGGCAACAAGTTAATTTGACACAAAGTTGACATTATAATTACATATATAAATTCTAGTTTTAACATATACGTTTTGGCTTAAGTGGACTTCCAGAAATAAGCTATAGTTTATCCAGTGAGTTTAAAATAACAGTAAATATCTAAATAATACAAAGAATGCTCTGGAAGTTGACATATGTCTTTGTTCAATGCTTATTCTATTATTTATTTAATAAAAACAGTAGTATAAAATATAAAAAATAGTTATTTTTAGAATATTGTATATTTTATTAAGAAACTTATGGATTCTTATTTGGGGTCAACATCCAGATATTACTTACTGTAGTTGACCTTAATGTAAAAGTACAAAGAAACTTACATTTTCATAGTAAATTATATTAGTTTTTTTGCTTAAATTTAAGCCTTTGTTTAAATGGTGTCAACATTATGTATGTTCCTTTTTAATTTTTTAATTCTGACTTAATAATTAACTATGAAAAATTAGCTTAGTTTTGTAAATGCCTGATTCTGGCAGATAAATACTAAAATAATGTCAATTTACTGAATGTCAACAAATTGTCAACATTCAGTGAGTTGACTTGCAGAATGAGTTAATTCTGGTGGTTGACGTCAAATTTTACCTGTTTCCGTATCACTGCCACTCAAGACAATCAAGACAAGGGGAAAGGCCTGGGGAGAGCACTAAGCAAGCCAAGTTCTCCCTGCACAACTCCTGACTTGCCCAACAATGAGTACCAGCCCAAAGACGTGGACCAATGCCCAATGATCCAAGTACCCTCAGAAGACCCGGTATTATACACCATTGTCAGATATCCCAATAACCTGATGTCCAATCAGTTTTGCTTTTGCAGTTACACAGGCTTGGCACTCCTGGACTTCAGCGCGGATCAAACCCTAGTCAACAGCAGCTTTGTATACTAGTTCAAGCTAATCACTAATCCTTTGTGGATTAAAATGTGGTTCTGGCTGATGAGCATCACATTGCCGTGACAAGGGAAACTGCCCCTTTTCTGTCATGCTAGAGAGCCTGCATTCCACCATCCAGGGCCCTGTCATCAATTTTCCCTAGTTTGATATTGTGCTGGGGCTGGACTGGCTGTGAAGAAACAATCCATGTAGACTGGGCAACCTCAGTACTGACCATCAAACGTGAAGGTGTCAACCATCAGATCTACCAAGACTCAGTAGATCAGCTCCTGCAATATCAAGTCTTTTCACGCATCACAGAGACCCTAGACAAAAAGGAGAACCTCAAGGAAATTGACTGGTACTCCTGCCAGTACAAGATCATACACTTCAAGGACCACCAGAATACCAATATGCCTCAGGATTGCAAAATTTTAATCTGCCATCCAGAAATCTTCAAAGAGGCTCTGCCAGGGTTGCTGCTAGAGAAACACATCCAGCACTCCATCTAACTCAAAGAAGCTGTACCCAAGGCGCAATCTATCTATTGCCTTAACCCAAATGAAGACAACACCCTACATACTTACCTCAAGGAGGCATTGGAAAAAGGGCTTATCTGCCCCTCACAGTCCCCTTTTGGTGCTGCCGTATTTTTTATGGCAAAGAGAGATGGTACTCTGCACTTAGTCACGGACTACTGAGCCCTAAAAAAGTTACTATCAAGAAGTGTCACCCACTACCACTTATTGACAACCTCTTTGATTCCTTGGGCTGCGCAACAGTTTCTCCAAGATTGAACTAATCACAGGCTACAACCAAATCCGTATTCAGGAGGAAATATACCCAAAACAACCTTCTGCACTAAATATAGCTTGTATGAGTGTGTGATACTCAACTTTGGAATGACAAACGCACCATCAACCTTTGTGATCTTCATGAATGAGATGTTTTCTCCCCACATTGACAAGCATGCATTGGTATATCTGGACAGCATTATTATCTATAGTTCTTTGGTAGAACAACACCACAAGGACTTGGAGACAGTCTTTGCTACCCTGGCGCAACATAAGCTGCTGGCCAAGTCCTCCAAATGTCAGTTCTTCTGCAAACAGCTACCCTTCTTGGGATACATTATTTCAAAGAATGGCATCAAACCTGACACCCAGAAGATTCAGGTCATTTGAAAAATGCCACCTCCAAAGGACAAGTCAGAACTCTGCACATTCTTGGGAATGGTTGCCTATGTACAACAATTCATACCCAACTGTGGCGTCCTTACTGCACCCCTGTCTACCATAACAGGCGCCAAATCTAGGTTTGTATGGACCCCCCAATGTGACCTTTGATTCAGAAGTCTTAAAGAGATGATCACAACAGCACCCATCCTACAATACCCCAAACAGGATGGAGAATATCAAATGGAGACAGACGCCTCTGATGCATCCATTAGGGGAGTACTACAAATCAAGAAAAATGACATTGACTTCCTGTCTGTGGCCTATGAATCACGCAAACTGACAGACAGCAAGTGCCAATACCCTATACATGACAAAGAATTGTTGTCAATTGTGCACTGTCTGGTCAAATGGTGTTGTTGCCTAGAACAACAGGAGGAATTTGCAGCTCTGACCGGCCACAAGTCACTCATATACTTCAAAACACAAGTAAACTTATCTTGTTATCAAGCCCACTGAATGGAACTCCTGGAGAGATTCAATATGATCATACAATATTATCCTGGCCCAGAGCTTGCCATGGTGGACGCACTCTTGCACATGTACATCAGAGTCTCAAGAGGCAAGAATGGGCTTGACCCAGACTGGCCTCTCCTGGTGCTCTGGACAAAATACAAGGGCATCTCCCCTGGCACTACAGATATAACAAAGGAAACAGTCATTAAGAACAAACACTTATTTGCAGACGTGTATGGGACCCTACATTAAAAAATGATCAACGGAACCACCATCCCTTATGTCCCCACACATCAGCAAGTTGACACAATCCTGTGTTACAACAGGGACTTAGGACATACAAAAATCCACAACCTCTATAAATTCCTCAAACACAAAGCATGATGGCTGACCCTATACCAAGATGTTCAGGAAGTCTTAAACCAATTCAAAGTATATGAGAAATTTGCAAAAGGTAATACCCCACCTAAATCAGTACTACCTATTTGTTTGCAACTACCCTTCAAAGTATGGGCCCTAGACATTGTGGGCCTTGTTCCAGGAAAGCACAATGAGAAAAATACATCATCACTGCAATAGACTTTGCCACTTGATGGCCAGTGGCACAAGCAGTAAAAACACACACCAGCAATTATGTGCTATGATTCATAGGAAAATAAATCATCAGCAAGTTGGAAAGCAATAACTTCTATAACCAACAGAGGCAAAGAAGTGACCTCTGAAGATACCAATGTATACCTCACCAAGAATGGGGTCCAACACATAGTGACAACACCTTACCATCCTCAGGCTAATGGATGTGTGGAGCAACTGAACAGCAGCCTTGTGCAAGCCTTGGTCAAGCTCACCACTGGGAGACCTGAGGACTGTTGAAAGCAGCTACCAACTGCATTGCTTGTATGCTGGACCCGTGTGAACAGATCCACTGGGAAAAGCCCCTTTGAGTTAGTTTAGGCACACAGTCCAATATCATCCAAGCACTATCAGGACCAAAGTTGGAGATACCCAGCAAGTTTCCACCCCGCTCAGATCCCCAGGTTATACAGGCCAATAGTGATCAACCAGAAAAGGAAGAAAAACGTCTACAAAAGACCTTTGTCCCCATCCAAGACAGACATGATATTGGCAATAAAGTCTGGTTCATGAATACTAACAAGAGTAAATTATAACCAGAGAAAGTGGGCCCTGCCATCATCCTAATTTTGCAACTGAACCAATGAGAATTCTGATTTTGAATCAGGGAAGACAACAGTCTAATAGAAAGGACAAGAATGAATAGAATAAGGTCTTGTTTATTGTAGAATATTGTAATTAATATAATATATGGGGAAAGCCACAAGGGGGTGGCATAGTGGCATGTTCCATGTAGGATTTGAAGTCAAGGAATAACTTGTGTGGGGATCAGCAGGTCAAATTGGTAGTGCTCCTAATTAGAAGAAAGTGTCTGCAGTTTGATATTGCCATCAGATTGATTCATGTTGTTAGATACGTCAAGGGACAACTCATCAAGCACCCCCTGTGTATTGTAAGATAAGTTGACAGGCAATTCTGGAAACTTGGTTGCAACGCCCCCTTGCCCCTGCTTGTTGTCAGACACCAGGATTGGAGTCTATGGAAGATCTGGGGAGGTCCACACAAACAACCTTTGTGTGGGAATAGCGTGGCAGGGGCGCAAGCAATTGTGATGGAGCTTCTTGGTGTTCCCTTGGGCATTTTTAATTTGATAGGTATAATTGTCATAGACCACGGCTATCTTGAAGGGTCCCAAGTGTTTGGGTTCTAAATTAGCTGAATTGGGGTTGAGGGTGTAGACAAGGTTGCCTACAGCGTATCTGGCTTCAATGTGCTTTGTCCCTCCTTTGATTTATTTGTGCTTGATTTCTCAGGCCTTGGCACGCCATTGGCTCAGGGATGGAGTTGTAAACAGGGGGTTCTGGGAACTGTAGACTGTAACTTCCCTTGTTCAACTTCTGTCAGGCTGTCAGGTGTTCTAAAGGCCAGGGCGCTGGGGCTGAACCTGGTACCCCTGTTGATTATTGCCCTTAAGATAAGTAGGGCAGTAGGCAGGTGTTCAGTCCACAAAGTGTTTGGGTATTCCTGTGAGAGCTTGGCAATCAACTGAATCAATGAGCCATTTAGTTGCTCTATGGGTTCATTGTCTTGTGGATTATAGGAGGTTGTGACTATTTGTTGGAGGACATTCTTGGCGCAGTACGCCTTCATGAAATTTCTAACAAGTTCAGTCCCACCATCTGTGATAAGGCATTTAGGCCACCCAAAACAGGCCACAATTTTCTTGCCAATGAAGCGGGTTATGGTGGTGGCAGTGTGGTTAGTTGTTGTCCAGGCTACTGGCCAGAGGGTGAAGTAGCCAATGGCATTTATGATGTACTTCTTCCTCAGTCTGTCTTTGGAGAGGGGCCCAACAACATCAAGGGCCCACTGCTCAAAGGGTTCCATGGCTTTGATGGGCAGAACAGACTTGGGGGTGCAGGCTTAGACGTGTTCTTTTCACACAGTACACATGTTTTGAGGAGATCCAAGATGTATTGGCACATACACAGTCACTAAACCGTTTGTTTTATAATTTCAAAGAGGTTACGTCCTCTGATGTGACCCAAGGTGTGGTGGTAATGCATTATCATGTCACCTAGTTGTGTGGTGGGGATGTAAGGTGTCTTCTCACTTGTCTCTTCATGGCGGCAGACGTTGCCAGCATCAGTGGTGAACTGGCTTTTGTTGTCCTTCAACTTGGAGATAGTTACTGAGTTAAGGCCTTTGTAACAAGTTGTCTTGGGGCAAAGTTACAGCATTGGCCAATCTGGATCTAAGCCGTCATCCCCAGTGATGGATGCTACATAGAGACGTGAGAAGGCGTCAGCTGTGACAAGTTTCTTCCTAGGCTTGTACTCAATGTGCAGCTGGTAAGGGGATATATGCTCAACCCAGCCTGCTTGGCGGCGTGTCAAGTGGGACTGTGTGTTGAAGTACTGGAGTGACTTGTGGTCTGTCAGCACGCGGGGTGGAAAAGTAGCCCCTTTCAGATAACAGCGCCATTTTTCAATGCAGTGTACAATTGCCGCCATTCTTTATCATGTATAGGGTAACGTTATTCTGAGTCAGTAAGTTTCCTGGACTCATACGCCACAGGGAGGAAGTTGCCTTTGTTGGTTCCTACCTGTAGTACACCCCTATGGCCCTGTCAGAGTTGTTAGTCTCAAGTTTGTACTGACGGTTTTGATTGGGAAACTGTAATACAGGCACAGTTGTAAGTCTTTGCTTCAACGTCTTGAAGGCTTGATCTCTGATGGGAGTTCAATGGAAGTGCTGTTTAGTATTTAGGAGCTCATTGAGAGGTGCAATTAGTTCTCTGCAATTGGGAATGAACTTGTGCACATAGGCAATCATGCCTAAGAAGGTACACACCTGACCCACATTGGTGGGAGGTGGCATGCTTGTGATTGCCTTGATTTTGGCCAGGTTGGGCTTTACCTCTTAGGCAGAGATGGTGTGCCCAAGGAACAAGAGCTCCAACTTGAGTAATTCACATTTTAAAGGTTTAGCTTTTAGCTGGGCTCTCTAAAGGGTGTCAAGGACAGCACGGAGGTGTTAGAGGTGTGTGGTTTGATCTTGACTGAAGACAATAATGTTGTTAAGGTACACAACTACACATCCCCCAATAAATTCCTCAAATGATTTGTTCATCAACATAGCAAAGGTGGAAGGAGCGTTGGTCATTCCAAAGTTCATGACCCGGCACTCAAACCACCTGTAGCGTGTACAGAAGGCAATTTTTGCCTCATCCCCTGGTGCAATGTGGACCTGGTTTACCTCGCGTGAGATCAATCTTGCTAAAGACTTTTTCACCCGCAAGTGTGTCAAATAGGTTGTCAATCAACAGCAGGGGGTACTTATTTTTAACAGTCATCTAATTTAGGGTGCAGCAAGAGCTTGCTGCCAGGTGGCAAGATATTCAGAGACAGATCCAGTCTGTTTAATGGCCAGGGAGGGGAGTTCCTATCACAATAGGAGAGAAGGTTTTGCTTTAGCGGGACTTTGCAGTGTTCCTGGACAACGTCCAAGTGACATATATTTCTTGGCTGTCCCAGTTGGTGAACCACACAGCAGCGGGCCCCATGAGGCGCCTAGACACAGTAGCAACCCACATGGACTCAGGTACTTGACAGATACAAAGGCGGGTTTTGGTGGAGTGGAGCCAACTGACAATGTTAGCCTCTTTGAAACCACCTGCAAAGGATTCCAGCTGGAGGTTGAGCATGTGTTGCAAAAATCTACTGGGGCAGGGTGATTCTTGCGTTGCACTGCCCAAGGCGGAGTCAACTGTACACACTTGAAAGAACCAGCTGATCTTGATAGATGACATACCTGTTGGGGATGTCCCCCTTGGGGATTGGCAGGAAAGTCTCTTGATGGGGAGTAGCCATACAGCCTTTACTATGTCCTTTCTTGGGGGAATTTTTCTTTTGGGTAGGTTGTGAACCTACCGCTGCTACCACTGTTGCAACTGAACCAATTAGAGTTCAGTATTGGGGAAGACAACAGTCTAATAGAAAGGACAAGAATGAATAGAATAAGGTATTGTTTATTGTAGAATATTGTGGTCAATATACTATATGGGGAAAGCCACAAGGCCACAGGGGGTAGCATAGTGGTATGTCCTTGTGAGGTTTGAAGCCGAGGAATAACTGGTGTGGGGATCAGCAGGTCAAATTGGTAGCGCTCCTAATTAAGAGAAATTGTCTGCAATTTGATATTGCCATCAGATTGGTTCATGTTGTTAGATATGTCAAGGGGTGACTCATCAAGTGCCCCCTGTGTATCATAATATATGTTGGCAGGCGGGTCTGGAAACTTGGTTGCAGCACTAAAGGTAAACAAAAAAATCACTTACCTTGTGCAAGAACTTGTAAAACGCAAACAAGACAAAGTCCTCCACCATGATTGCCTGAGACCCTGCAAAGCAAGACAGAAACAATGTGAGACCGTCCTACTTTCCACCAAACAACAGTTAGTCCAGTATGGGGCCTGTAGCCCCCAACAACCTCCCTGACAACCTGCCCCCAGAGGATACCAACCTTCAGTTGGAGGGTGTCAAAACAGCAGTCTTGACTGGCCAGCAAGGTTAGAGTAAGCAGGTTTGTGACCCTCAATCCAATTATCCAGCCACTCAAAGTCAAGCTAGGAAGTTGGCTCAAATTTCCAAATACAACAACATGAACAAATGATGATTCTTTATGGTGGATACCTTGTTTTGGTGCTTGACTCATTACAAGGATCAGGCCGCCCCCTTTACCATCCCACCATGTGATCAACACAATCATGTTCCTGTTATCCAAGATTCACAATGACTATATAATACTTATCTCTCAATAAAGAATATTATCTAGTTTCCAAACATTTTTCCCCTTGTAACTTTGATAAAACAGCACTGTTACAACAATTTGAGTTATTGTTGTCAGATTCTGTTGAAATTTAATAGCTTTATATTTTGTACTTTAAGTTAAAAGATATTTAATTTTACTTTTACCTTTTACAAGTATGCTTGTGTAAGCGCCCGCTCCTTCCCCAGCTTCCGTGCTGATCTGTGGTCTCCCTGGGCTTTTATTTTCCCCTTCTCCTCCAGGTTCTTCCCTTTTACTTCTACTGTTGCTTCTGTCCTTGGCTGCTTTCTCCTTACCATCATTTTTCAACTTAAAAAGAAATCATATAAATAAAGAGCTTTTAAATAGTAGGCTTTAAGCCAAAATTCTAAGTGATTTCTTCTTTCAATCTTTTACCATTTAAAACTTTCAGCTTTAAAATTTTAAGGAATTTTTTTAATTTGTATTTTAAGTGATTAGTTCAAACCCCTTTCATTTTCTTTTTTCCAGATAAAAGAATGAAAGTTATAAAACAACAATCTTTAGGCCTGTTTATACATTATTTACCATTAATGAATCTTTTAATAGTTACATATATCAATTTGCTGATGGAGAGTATCCCAATATTGATATTCTCTTAGTTACTAATTGGTCCTTATTAAATACTTTGTTTTATCTCCTTTGTTAGAATTTTTAAACTCTATCACACCTTTTTTAACCCAGTACAAGTTTTTAGCAGGATCTTTAAAATTATATTACAGACTTTCCCTACCTTTTAATACCTTTTTTCTTAACCCTAATGCTTTATACACTTTAGGTTAACTTGCATCATTTTGGGAAAGATCTTACATTAAAGCTTAAAATAAGAAACCAACTAGAAGACAAGCTAGCTTCTAACATCTCCTGCAAAGGCTTCAACCTGGGCATTAAGGACCTGCTGAAGCATCACCTGCCCTCTCTTATCTTAGATGAATCCATCACCTTGTGAAAAGTCCTGATTATCAATCAGGAGACTGCTGGGCCTACCCAACACCATGCAGAGCAGGGATGCCGCCTGATGAACTCCAAAGACACTACTTCAAAGGGCCATGCTTTTATTTCCACATGAGAGGTCACCTGACTAGAGCCTGTCCTTATATGAACAATGCCTCTGTTTTCTTAGCCCAAATAAACTTTAATTCCTCATCTTATAAATTTATATAAGTCTCAGTTAAGATTGACAGAACCTCTTGCAAAATTAAAGCCTACACAAGCACTGAAGCCAACAAGAGTTGCATTGATGCAGACCTGGTGCATGATCTAAAGTCAAAAGCCTCAAAAACCTGCCTATAGACCATCATGGTAAATAGCACCAGGGATGAGTGATACAAATGTAAACAGTAACTAACCTTGGTAATAGGAAACTACACTGTGGGGTTTCTGGTCACCAGTCCTCAAACTGTGTCCTGGGTCATAGCCAGGGACCGGCTTGGAGGAGTTGACATTTACTAGTAGGGGTGCTGGCTAGCTGACAGTTTATACTAAGCCTGCATCAATGAAAACTCCTCCAATACTTTTCCTATTACTAGGCGGACATTCCCACCATGCACTTGTACTTTGACTGGGGCAAAACCTTCTTTAGGTCTGTACCAGTCTTTTAGCAACCTATTAAACTCGTTTTCAATGAACTCCTGTCTCCTATCTGTCATTTTAAGGTGCCTAGTTAACCTCTCCCACTACTCCTGGGAAGTTTTACTAGTGAAAAACCTTCTGCAACTTTGACAAAAGGTGACTTCCTACCCTTTGCTAGGGTAAAAGATGTGGGAAATTTACTCATGATGGTTATCTGTACTACTTAGAACTTTGGTCAGGGGTCATAATAGGCTTTTATTCACAGTCAGAAGGAGATCCCCTTAGAAGTCTTCTTTTATAATGCCTGGGGGTCTGGGAAACAATAGGAATTTGCCAATACCTTGGAGTCCTCCAACAATATCTTTTACTCCTTGTACTTGGTCTTGGGCTCCTTCACCTTGGTCTTGGACTCCTGTACTTGAGTCCTGGGCTCCTGCACTCTGCTTCAGCTCTAGCTCCTTTATCTCTAACTCCAGCTCTGTTATCTTGGGCTTCTGCACCAGTATCTTGGACTCCTGCACCTTTTTATTATGCTTTTGCATCATCTTTAGTTCTTGTGGCCTTTGGAATCCACTTTTTTCAGTCCCTGAAAAGCCTCAGATAGCTTCCCATTTATAGCTCCTTTTTCAAGTCCAAATTCCTTCTCAGAACTCTTGGTTTTCAAAGCTTAAAATATACAGTTTTTCTCTCTCTATAATATATTAAATCTTTTAACTTACTTTAGCCAATGAAAGCCCAGAATTTTCTGCTTCTGTTCCTCATTTTTTTTAACTCTTCAGTTAAAGCCCTCAAAACACTGATCAAACAGGATTTGATCTGCAGCCAATCAAACGCTTGGATTAAACTATTTTGCCAAAAAGTTTGCCCAAATGACTTGTTTTTGACTATGGTTTAAACCTGGTGCTGTCTTTCTCCAGATAAACAACTGCTCTGCGTTTCAACTGGTTTTGCTGTGATTCCTGTCACGTTTCTCTGGAAAAACTCGAGCACTTTTGCCTATGTTTTACATAGGGGATTTCCAAACCCTTGATTCTTCAACGTTATTCCAAGTTTCCCCACATTTTCTTCAGCTTTTCCTAACTTTGAACTTGCCTGTTACTTGCCTTTTGCCTACTTAGTTGTTCTCAGTGAAATTCCAATACTAATTCTCACAGTTTCTCCATCCTGTTTCTGGTCTTTCCCTGGTCTCATCCTTACTTAATCATATCCTAATAAAATACAGTTTAAAACACTGTAAATTATTTTTTTATCTCTCTTTCAAATCATATGGTAATTAATTCTTTCAATCATATTTTTGGCAGCATTAAATCATTATTTAACTGCTTCTTTCTTAATATTTCCTTTAAAAGAAACCAAAACCAGCATTTTAGCTTCTTTATCATTCCTAGCTAGTCTTTCTAGGCCATCTTCCAGTTTCATAGCTATTCCTGCACCATGATCTTCTGGTTCTTCAGCCAGTTATTCAACCACATATTCTGGTCCTTCAGTCAGTTCTTTAACCACATCTCCTAGTCCTTATCAGTCTAGCAAGCAATCCTTTCCAGCCATCAAACATCCTTTCTCAGTCAGAAATCAGTCCATTTCAGTCATTCATCAGTTTGAACCGGTCTTTTCATTCAGAAATTAACCAGTTCTTTCAGTCAACACACACTCCAGTTAACACATAGCCCAGTCAACACACAGTCCAGTCCTCAACATTCCACCTAGGTTTTAAACCTCACAATGAAACACCTTGGTTCCAATCCTCACAATGGTCTCCCAGTCCCTCAACTATTCTTCACTGTGATCATAAAGTCCTTCTTACTAATCTTCACTTTAGAGCCTGAACTACCTTAGTCCTATGATCAGCCCCTGATAATAGAACCTGTAGACCCAGGCATAATTCTATATTGAACTGGAGTTTAACTGGGCCCTTGAAAGTGGCAATCCACTTAGGCCATCCAACCATATACAACTAAGGTATATGATGTTGTCTTTACTCACCCAGGTGATTAAGTCTGGGATTTCAGCTGCAAATTAATCAGCTTTACTTCCCAGAGGCCTGACCACACCAAGTTCTTCAGCTGCTTCCCCAAGCAAACCGCCTTGGTGACACCTCCAAGAAAATCTATACCCTCCAATGCTCACTCTGGGTTCTCCCCAAAACCTCCTATAAGGGCATAAAAAAGGACACCCTACCAGTCTGTCAGGTAGGATGCTTGCTCACAGACCTCCTGTAAGCGCAAAAGGACAAGTAGAGCTATCTTAGCTCCACCCTCTTCCCTGACAGCCCGTGTTACCTGCCAGGGTCATTCACTCCCCACTCCAAGCAGCCAACAGTCCATGCTAGGATAGTTCAACACTTGCCTCTAGTAGTCACTTGTTACCTACTAGGCAGGCCTTACCTTCCCTAGTAGTCAATTCTCCCTACTAGGCCTATACCTGTATTAAAACCACAGCATACTATCAATTCTCAGCATTGTGTCTTTATTTGAAGCCAAATAAACCCTTGCCTCCAAAACTTCTCTCATGTGGATCACCACAGACCTATCCTCCATCTCTCATTCTACTGAGAGTACTGCCGCACCTACTGATACTCAGAGACTCTTGGTTATACAAGCATATTATCATACTCAACTACCAAATCCAGATATTTACCTTGGGAGATCATAGGAATACAACATAGTACCCTTCTGGATTAACTTCAAAGTATCAACTACTCATAAAATTATGTCTGTCAAAATGGAGCCCAGTGCTAGACTTCTTCCTAACCCCTAGAAATTAAACCATGTATTCAGCAAGAAAACTGCCGCTCACCTTCACTACCACTCTGTATATGACCAAATCATTAACCTCCTACCAGGCATGCAGCCCAGTCACAGCATAATCTACAGTTTCAATCACTAAGAGCAATTAGCCCTTCAAGACCTACAACAAAGGAAATAACCACAAAATGATTCATCTGAGTATCTAAAGCACCCTGCTTATCCCCAATTCTCTTTGTAGGAAAGAAAGATAGAGGGATGTGCCCCTGCATAAACTAAAGCTTCAGAAAATTACTACTAAGAATAGTTACCCTATTACAAACACTAAAAACTTTATGAATTTCTCACAGGAGCCCAATTTTATTCAAAATTAATCTCTGCAACATCTTCAATTAAATACACATCAATGAAAATTAACTAGTAAAAAACAAATTTCAAACCCAGATACATCCTCTACAAATACTTGGGATCCTTCATTTAGGCTCTTTGATACACCTAGTACCTTTCAAAAAATGATTGATAATGTAATGGGAAAATAAATAAATCAGTTCTGTGTAGCCTAACTTGACAACATCTTTATCTACAGCAAGAACTACAACAAACACCTACATCATTTAGAACACATCATGTGAAATATCTCCTAAGATAACCTGATTATCAAACTCAAAAAGTGTGAATTCTTCTAACCTGAGATAGAATTCCTTGGTTATATGGTCAAGACAGGTGGGCTTCCCATGGCATAGGACAAAGTGGATGCAGTAACAAGTTGGCTTGGCCAAAGCCAAAAGGAAGTTAGATGTTTTCTAGCACTGTAAAACTACTGCAGATATTTTATTCAAAATATTCTCTGAAAACCCTGCCTCTGATATGTCTTTTTTCTGAAAAGGTTTTTGTTTGTTCCCCAGAATGCAGAACTGCCTTTAAAACCCTGAATTTAGTGTTCACTACAGTGCCTGGCCTTGCCATTTCTGACCCTACCAAGCATTTTGTCCTTAAAGTCAACACCTCTGACTTTGAAGTAGGGGGTTCTTCTTCAGAAAGAAGGGGATTATATACTACGTCCTGTAGCATATTATTCAAAGAAGATGATCCCTGCTTAAGAAAAATACCCCATCTATGACAAAGAGATGCTTACAATCAAGGATACCTTTAAATACTGGAGACTATACCTATGCAGCACATGTAAGGTCTTGCTAATAAGGTGCAAGATTATAAACTAAGCCATGTAAGGTGTTAGGGTTGAGATTCAATAAGTAGAGGAAAGTAGGGACTGTTTGTAAAAGTACCTTTAAAAGGCCTGCTAAAACTTTGTATTTTGATACAAAAGGTGTCATAGATTTAAATAACCCTAAACAAACTATATATAATATCATATTAAACAAATATTTTTCTGTAACCAAAGGAATGTCAATGTTGGGATACTTCCTGTGGGGTTCCTGTTTGCCAGTCCACATTGTGTGTCCTGGGTCAAATCCAGGTACTGGCAGGAAGGAGGTGACATTCCCTAGTTGGGGCATGTAGCTAGTTTGGAGCTTGTATTTTGCTTGCATCACAGCAAATTCTTCTGAAATCTTTCCTATCACTAGGCAAACATCCCCTCCATTTACTTGAACTTCTTCTGTTGCTAGATTCTCTGTAGGCCTGTATCAATCCTTCAACAACCTAGTAAACTCCTTCCCAATAAATTCCCTTCCCATATCTATCATCTCAAGGTGTCTAGCTAACCTTTCCCAATCCTCCAAGGAAGTTTTACTAGTGGCAAACCTTTGAAAGCTTTGGTGGTAGGTATCTTCCTCCCCTAGGCTAGGGTAGAAGATGTTGGGTAACTCACTCATAAGATCTATCTGTGCTACTGGGAAATTTGGGCAGGGGTCAAAATGGTCTTTTATTTGCTTTCTGAAGACAGATCCCCTTATAAACCTTCTGGTATATGACCCGAGGGTCTGGGAAACAATTGATATGTGCCAATACTTTGAGTCCTCCAACAATATTGTCAAGGGTCTGGATGTAAAATTATTCCAGCTATTGCCATCACACCTAACATCCATTCATTGCCCGATTTGGTGCCTTTTCAATATACCATTTGACATACCGGAAATGGCAACAAACCAAAATCACATGACTGTCCAGGTATCCAGCAACTCAAACCCATCCAGCACATGACCAGCCCCTGGGTTTGGTCCAACTAATATCCCCGCCACAGCTAAATCTATTTAAGTCTAAATATCATCCAATAAAATATACTTCTTCTCTTCCTACTTTTATATTCAAAGCTTCCCCAAAGGGCGCTCCTTATCACTGGTAGCACTACAGTTTTTGACCACGCCAATGAAAGAGAAAATGACTGACCAAAACCTGCCCACCTTTGCCCACGTACTCAACCAGGCCACATCCCAGGAGACCTGGAAAACGTACTTCCGCGCCCACAACATTGACAAAGATATACCTAGTGGATGCACCGTATTCAAAGGTCTGGTCATGCCCAAAGCATGCACCAAGATAATTCAATACAGTTGCTCTCTCAAACCATAAACAAGCGCACAACCACCTATCACAGGTGAAGTTACCAACACCAAATACATTAGTATTGACAAATTCTTTGATAAAAACAAAGAAAACGTCATCAACTGGCTAGACCACACAGCTGCTAAACTCTGCACCAGCCACATCCCCCATGAGAAATGGGTCCAGGAAGCCAGCAAGCGCCTATACAAGGCCGCAGCTAACTGGTTTGCCACCTGGGTTGGCTCACAAACCAACAATCAGCTTGACAACTGGGAAGAGTTCAAAGCCAACATCACCCACAATTTCTGTGTCACTGAATCTCTCCAAGACATTGCAATACAGCTCAGTGATCTTCCTCAGAAGACCACTATCACAGCTTACGCCAATAAATTTGAAGAAATACACCGTAAAATTCAAAACCCAGCACAAGCTGACAATGCACACACTAGAGCATCATTCATCAATAGAATGAAACCCTCTGTTGCTGCCCTCATCCGCCCAGAGGCTAATACCTCCATGCCCGCGCTCATTGCTGAAGCCAAGCACGCTGAAAAACGCGCCAACATGGAATATGCTGCATGCAACGGCAACGGCAACTGCTCCTCAAACAGCAATGGCAGAGAAAACGCCAATGGCAATAAATGCCAAAATACCAACCACAACAACAACTCCAATTGTAGCCTAAGTGCAAACCACTCCCGTCCCAAGAAAGAGGACACTGCCAAAGTTAACAACACCAAAGTAGCAACCCGCTATAAATCTGATACCACATTTTTTGACCTTGAAGGCCTTGAAACAGAGGAACAGGGAAAAGAGGAGGGGGAAAAGGCTTAAGTGCCCCTGTCTCCCCCCAACTTGACAAGAAATTGTACCAAGGCACAAACTTTGCTGCTCACATCCCACCTGTCCCGCAATCCTCCATTTTTATGAATGTAAAAATTAAAGATTGCTAACAACTTCTTGTCTATCCATGCACTTACAAATCTCATACACATAAAATTTTATTTGACTCTGGTGCACAACACACCATGGTTAGCAAAACTTTTGTAACTAAGTACAAAATACCAGTTGTCAAATCTAACTTCAAATATGCCAGAATGACAGATAAATCAAAGGTTCTACTCAAAGGCAAAACAACTCCCTTCAGAATTGACCTCCAAGGCATACAGACATCCATCAAAGGACTTTTCATGAACAACATAAACTACAACATTGTAGCAGGCATGGACTGGTTCACCCGAGTGAACCCCAGCATATGTTGGAAAACAAAAACCATGACAATAAAACGCAATGGAGTCAATTTCAACATTATCAGAGAACCCAACAACCTCATTCTAAGAGACAAAGTATTTGTCTAAGTCATAAATCAAGATGACTCTGAACATCTAACCAAAGACAGTATCCTCCACATAATGAGGTACTCCAAATTTAATAATATACAAACACAAAAGATCCAATGCCCAGAACTTGCGGCACTTCTAAACAAATGCGCTCACATATTCAAGGAAGAACTCACAGAGTTACCTCCCAAACAAGAGGACAAACATGGCATTGACTTATGCAAAGCCATGCCCAAACCTGCAACCCTATACAGACTCTCCCCCATAGAGACCCAAACCCTCAAAAGTCACATTGAGGACAACCTAGCCAAAGGATTCATTTGTCCGTCTGAATCCCCGTGGGGGCAGCGGTTTTCTTTGTAAAGAAGAAAGAAGGATCTCTTTGCTTAGTTACTGACTACAGAGCACTAAACGCAAGTACAGTAAAGAATAAATACCCACTGCCCCTCATAGAAGACCTATTTGCAAGGCTCTCTGGAGCAAAAAATTTCTCAAAAAGTGACCTCACATCTGGTTATAACCAAGTTGAAGTCAAGGAAAAGGACATACCAAAGACCGCGCTCCTCACGCAATTTGGGTCGTTTGAATGTAAAGTAATGAATTTTGGGATGAGCAACGCTCCTGCAACGTTTGCCACTATGATGAAACAGGCGTTAAATGGACTCTCAAATACATTATGCTACCTTGACAACATCATCATATTTTCAAAAACAAAAGAGGAACACCTCGCGCATGTCCGCAAGACACTCAATTGACTTGCAAAGCACAAACTATATGCTAAGCCTAGTAAGTGCCAATTTATGGAAAAGGAACTCTTGTTCTTGGGCCACATTGTTTCTGACATTGGCATCAAAGCAGACCCTGATAAAATAAAAGCCATAAATAACATGCAACGTCCCACCTCCGTAAAACAAGTTAGACGCTTTCTTGGTATGGTAGCTTACATAAGGAAATACATCAAAGACTGCAGAAAACTCACTGCACCAATCAATGACCTAACCAAAGGTAATGCCAAAAAGAAATTCATCTGGACTCCAGAATGTGACAAGAATTTCTGACTATTAAAACAAGCTTTGATTGAAGCACCAATCTTGCAATACCCTAATAACAATGGGTGCTACAAGCTTGAGTCAGACGCTAGTGACACCACCATTGGTGCAGTCCTATGCATCTACCAGCCAGGGCAGCAAGATTTCCTGCCAGTATGTTGCAAAAGCAGAAAACTAACAAACACTGAGCAAAGGTACCCAATACACAATAAATAATTACTAGCAATATATCACGCATGCAAGAAATGAAGATGTTATCTCAAAGGACACTTAAACGTCCAAGTGCTAACTGACCACAAATCCTTAATCTATTTCAAAACTCAGAACGCACTTGTGCAGCACCAAGCCAAATGGATGTCCTTGCTGGAACAGCTTAATCTGGACATCCAATACAAAAAGGGGGCAGAGCTGGTCACAGCTGATGCTCTCTCTAGGCTATGCCAGCCAAGAGAGGATCACCTTGACCACCTGGACCCTGACTGGCCCAACCTATACAACACTGAGTACAAGACAAAAGGAAATGATCCCTCCACACATCAACTAACCCATGATACGCTAGTAAGGAACAAAAAACATTTACACATATCAAATGGCACAGTATACCAAATCATCATGGATAAACACATCCCATACATCCCACTTGCACAAAGAGTTGACAATATATTAAGACACTATTGTCTGCTAGGACATACAAAGGCTAACAACCTATATCTCACATTGAAAGAGATAGTATGGTGGCCCAATCTAAAGCAAGACATAATTGATGTTCTAAAGAAGTGCACAGTGTGTAAAAAATACACCAGCACCAAGACGCCACAGCCAACAGTTAACCCAGTACCTGACCCCAAACCATTTAAGGTTTGGGGGCTGGACGTAGTGGGACCCTTCCTAGAAACCAAAACAAATCAACGTTTCCTAATTGTAGCCATCGACTTTGCCATATGTTGGCCCATCTGCTGGGCAACAAAAGATCACAAGGCAGAAACAATAAATTGATTCATCAATAAAGCAATCATAGCAGACTATGGCACTCCAGACTACATCATAACAGATGGAGTAAAAGAGCTAACAGGCCACGTAGTAAATAACAATCTAAAAACAAAGAACATCAAACACTCCACAACCTTGCCCTACATGCCACAGGCCAACGGCAGAGTTGAACGCCTGAATGGCAGCCTTATCAGAACCCCAGAGAAAATAATGGATGGCAAAGCCAAAGGCACATGGCCGCTCTATGTGAAACATGCATTACTAGTATCCCAGGTTTGTACCAATCAAGGGACAGGCTACTCACTGTTTGAACTAACATATGGATACAAGCCAGAAATAGTCACCTGTAATAACCAACCATATGTGAAGATCCCCCCGGGGAAACCTCCCACAGTAGAACAGAAACCAGCTCTACAACACATGCGCCTCAAAGCCAAACTGGCAGAAATAAAGAGACTCAAAACTCAAAAGGTAACCTCAACAGAGGACCCACTCCCTATCAACTCCCCCGTCTGGGTCCTAGCTGGGAACAGAAAGAAGCTAGACTCAGTACACAGGGGACCAGGAAGAATCAGCAGATACCGACCAGAAAGGAACACCTACCTGGTTAAGTTCTAGGGTGCCAAAGAACCCATCACCAAAAAGTACCACAGATCTTGCCTCCACCCTAGCAAAGGAGAACACTTGACCCAGTTGGTGCCCACTATTAAACAACTCCAGGAACATCAGGCGGCAGCCATCAAGACAAAGTCCCCTCCTGATGTACCCAAGTAATCCCTTAAGGGAGGGGGTGTGTCGAGGGTCTGGATGTACAAGTATTCCGGCTATTGCCATCACACCTAACATCCAGTCATTGCCTGATTTGGTGCCTTTCCAATATACCATTCAACATACCAGAAATGGCAACAAACCAATATCACATGACTTTCCAGGTACCCAGCGACTCAAACCCATCCAGCACATGACCAGCCCCTGGGTTTGGTCCAAATAATATCCCCGCCACAGCTAAATCTATATAAGTCTAAAGTATTATCCAATAAAATATACTTCTTCTCTTCCTACTTTTATATTCAAAGCTTCCCCAAAAGGCGCTCCTTATCAATACCTTGGACACCTTGTACTTTTTCTTGGACTCCTGCTTCTTTATCCTTTTCCTCAGCTCTCTGTTCTGTTTTTGTGGCCTTTGTAATCCACTGTTTCCAATCCATGTCTTTCTTCAAACTGTTCTCCTTTTTATAGATCCTTGTTTTAGTCTGTTTTTTCTTCAGATCCTTGGTTTTCCAGGCTTAAAATATCTAGTTTTCCTTGCTCTATAATATATTAAATCTTTTTACTTACTTCAACCAATTAAAAACCAGCTTTCTCTTGTCCATTCCCTCATTTTTTAGACTCTTTCTCTTCTGTTTAACCAATGAAAACACTGATTAAATAGGCTCTGTCATGCAGCCAATCAAACATCTGGATTGAGCGGCTTTTCCAAAACGCATCTCTGGATGACTTGCTCTTTACCCTGGTTTAAACCCAGTATTGCCTTGCTCCAGATAAACACTGGATCTGTGTTTCAAATGGTTTTGCCATAATTCCCGTCACATTTCTCTTGGCAAACTTGATTGCTTCTGACCATGTTTTACTTAAGGGATTTTGCGCCTTAATTTCTTCAATGTTTCTCCATGTTTCCCCACGTTATCTTCCCTGGGAAAAATGCAAACCCACCTGTTGATTGCTTCTTCCTCCATTCTGGGGTTTCAGCAAAGCTCCAGCCTTTGCCCTCAGAGTTTTTCTGTACTGTTTCTGTCTGCTTCTGCTTGTCCTCATTTAATCAACTCTCAAGAAATCCACATATTATTTTTCCTAACTGTTTTTCTTTTATTTTTATCTTTTAATTCTTTTTTGAATTCTTTTATTACATCCTTTTTTCAATTCTTTCTTAATTATATCTCTCTTTTTACTTCTTTTCTTTTCCTATCCTTAACTTTCCAAGTCTTTTCTTCTCAACTCCTAGTCTTCTTCTGAACACATTCTCTCATTTCTTCTGCTCCTTCTTCTAGTCCTTCTCTGCCATCTTCTGCTTCTTATACTGGTCCTTCTCCTTTGGAAGCCTTTCCATTCCTCTTCTGCTAGTCCTTCCCTGTTGTCTTTCATTCCTTCTGCAAATCCTTCTCTGAGTGAACCACCTAGGTTCTGTGCTTCTTTGTGTGAACCAGCAAGGCTCTGTCCTTCTCTTTAGTCTCCATACTAACACCTCAGATTCAGGTAATAAGTCTCCACAAGTGAGTTAGCGTCTGACTAGGCCCCCATCAGTGACCACCACTTTAGGCCATCAAACACAGACAATCCTCATGTCTGGTCATTTGGTTTTACTCACTCAAGTGGTTAGTTTGAGCTTTCATTTGCAAAGTAACCTAATTTGCTTCCCAGAAACCTATCAATTATCAAGTTCTGCAGCTGCTTCCCCAAGCAGCTACCTTGATAACGTCCCTGAGCATATCCACGCCTCTCTGGTGACTTCAAGACCTCCCCAAAGCTACCAGGAAGACATAGACAAGGAAACATTACCCCTCTGTTAGGTAAAGTTCCCCACTTTAAGACCTCCTGCAAGTGGCTAAAGGATATTAGATCTACCTCAGTCTATCCTTTTCTAGAAGCCATAAGTATCTACTAGTTTGGAGCACCATCCCATTCTAGTAGCCATAAGTTCCTTACTAGTTTGGAGCACCATCTAGGGACTGCCCCTGGGTCATGCCTCTCCTCAACATACATTTACCTGTCTTAGGCCAATATCTTTATCTAACTTAAAGAATTGAGTCTTTTTTCAGCCAAATCAGCCCTTGCCTGCAAACTGCCTCCATGTGGATCATCACAGGTATGGGCCTGGTAAGAACAAGATCATCTGGATCTACTAGAGTAGGTCCTGGATGAGGTTAATAAAACCACCCCTTCCTGGAAAAAATGGCACATACACTGCCCAAGTCAGTGGGATTAGCAAGCCACCCTTTGATAATCTAGCTGAGGGCCTGATGAATTTGAAGGACAGGGATGATAAGGCTCTTGGGGATGTTGAAAATGAAGTCCCTAACCCCTTAAAAAAGCCATCATGAACTCAAGAGGGATCCTATATAAAATCAGGTGCATAAGGGCTGCAGGAAGGATAAGGTCATGGAGTACATGGATTTAGATTCAAATGTAATGAATTTTGGGGTTGGATATTTTCAATGTTTAATAAACTATTTAATTATCTTCTTGAATCTATCTTTGAAACAATTGGCTATTTTTTATTAATTCAATAATAAACTTTTATAGTTTAGGGTTATATTTTTGTTTGATTAAAACTTGATAGCTTTAGTTATTTTTATTTGTTGGCTAAAAATCTTGTGTTGATAGGAAATTTCTGTTTTTATCAGCTGTCAAAGTTAGAAGACAATTATATATATATTGGAAATTTTGTTTTTTATTTATATGCTACTAGAATGACCGAAAAACAGTGTGTAGTGTTGTTTGGTGAAAAGTTGGCTGGCGGAACATCGTCTGCTGGGGTTTGCAGCGTTATTGACATCCCTCCACATCTCAGGAGGGTTGGATTGGCAGAGAGTTTTTTAAAATTTTGTACAGCTTTCGGCTAGACTTGAACCTGGTATCTAGGCTGAGTTGATTCTGTGGACATAAGTTTCAGTAATTGTTAATCGTGGTTGTGGAAAGTAGGACCCTTTGATTTAATTGCATCATTTTGCTTGGGGTTTCACTTGATGGGATGAAGTGTGGGAGCCACGGCTGGGGTGGGGAATTAACAGTTGGTTTTTATTGGACTTTTAAAGGCAGTTGTTCTGAGACTAGATAATTTAAATTAAGAGATGGATAGGATTGAGTTTGATTGCTGGCTAAAATGCCCTTGGGATGGACATTTGAGCGGATTTAATATAAGCATCAGATATGTTGACGTTTGTAAGGGCTCCTAGTTATTACCGCGTTGATTAAGGTGGGGTTTGATCTGGGATTTATATTAGGCGGAGGATCTATTCAGCAGGCTTGGGATGCGAAATCCTCTTTGCGATCAGTGGAACTTGGTGAAGTCATACCACTCTTTCTGGGAATCCGCATTAGTGCCGAGGGTGGAGAATGTTTCCTGGTAAGGTGGGGGGTTCGCTAAAGGTGCTATTTAGGAAAGTCCAAACATGTCATCTCCAATTGACTGATGTGATGAATCCATGGGCTTTAATTCTGCCTTTGCGTGCCAAATATTGGTCCACTTGTCGCCACAGATGAGGGACTCTTTCCGGAATTAATGGAAAGGCCATTCTAAACGCTTTTGAAACCACGGTCCTGCAAATGTGGATTCAAATGATTTCATCTCTGATCGCAAAATTGATTCCAGTTTCCCCGAGACAAAGTAAACATGCCGCAGAATATTTTCTAGTCTGGATTTCCACGCATTTTCTTATTCCTTTATTTGGAATCCATTACGCACGAATCAACCTATGCATTAGCAGTACAATTGAGGCGAGGAAAAAGGCCAAATTAGGGAAAATTTGTAGCATCTATTTACTGTTTCATCTCAATAGAATCTATAGCTTTTACAACACTCTACAAAAAACCATACACTGAACATCCTGCCATCTACTTCCTCGAGTATATCTCCTACATAGCAAACCAGTTTTTGGAAAGATGTTTATAATAGAATTTATTGCATTCCGTCTATTTAAAAATCACCCGCGAATACCTCGGCCCAAAAAGTTGATCAGTGAAAACTCTAGTTCTTCACACTCGCACGGTACATTTCAACCGACATATTCCCTACCAATCAAACAGCAGTTCCTTGCTCCAGAAACCCCCTATTTAACTGTTCTTTAAAAGGCAGAATCATCCGAAAATCAAGGATGGCTAAGATGATTTGATTGGGAATAACCTTGATTATTTCTCCTAACTGGATCAAGAGATCAGCGACCAAGAAATTTTCTGCTGCAACCCATGGGTAACCCTCTGTCAGAAATCCGCAGACTGTGGTATTTTGACATCCACCAAGATTATATCCTAAGTCTTCTAATTTAGGAAGGTATAGGAAAACCTGTGACTTTGGTGTAACCTGTGGCCCAGAATATTTTGTTGTAGTCATCAGAAGTAGCAAGTCTGATCGAGCTCACAGCCTGGAGGTAATGGGACATTTCTTACTACTTCTAGATTAAGGTTCATAGGTTTGACTCTGTATAATGCTTTAGGGAATTGTACTGTATAGCAACAGTATAGTCTTTTTCTCTTACACTAAAGTTTGATTAGGAGGAAGTGATTTGGTGATTGGATAGACTACACTTCACCATAAAATCTAATAGGAACAGATAAGAAATACTAGCCTTTATCCATAGGCTAAAACTGAGGCTGGCCCAGCAGCCCACATTATTTCCAAGTTTAGCTTACAACACTAAGATAGAGACTGAAATAACATCAGGGTAACACAGCAGGGGGCTCAACTTTGAGGGGTGGATTTTGAAAGAAAGCTTGCTTGACAACTTTCAATGCATCAGTGTTTGTTCTAGAAATACCGTACAACTTAGTCCCTTAACCAAGCAGAGTCAGTTGTCTACCTGGGCCATGTTTCAGGGCTAACTAGTCTGACTGGCTACTAGTTGGTGGAGGTGATTGTTACACTATACTTTATCTAATCAGAGCTACTCTAATACAATAGGCTCAGAAAGTTTTATCTTAGAATGTTTGGCCTGGCGGCCCAGTCCATGGTGGACTCTTCTAGGTGTAATGCAGATGATGGTTCATATGACAGTCCTCCTGTTCTAGGACATAATTAAAGTTTAGATTATCAATTATTATGTGATGCATATTGAGGTGCTTTAAGACAGGAACTAATTAATGAGTAATAACTTCTTGTTACATTCATTAACTACAATGCATACAATTGATGCCAGGATATGATTTTGTTGCTGATCCATTGATCCCGCAGCCCGCATTATTTGTTGGAATAATTCCTAAGAGTGATTGACAGCTGGTCCACATTAAGTGGTTGGATCTTTTAATTAGTCAATATCCCAAAATCCTGACACCAGGAAGAAAATGAAGAGGAGAAGGCATGCAGAGCCCTCCATGGGTAAAAAGGAAAGGATTGGAATTCCCTACCTTCAAGGAGAGCCTTGATCAAAGACACAGCTGTCCTACACAACCCACTCTTATAAGTAATAAATAATTTCCATCTTCTCCCAAAACCAGCAAAGAGAATCATACATACTATATCCCAATAAAAAAGTTAGGTATATAAGGCCAGTAGAAAGGCTTAGGGAGAGGATTAAGTGAGAAATCTCTTTTCAGCCCCTCAAGAACTTAAACAGTGAATATTAACACCCATAAGATTTGGAAAGGGTCACCATGATAAAATCCCACCAAGCTAACCCTGTGCTATAGGTGGCTGTAAATCAAGTCAATAATTCAATGCCTTTCTTCTTGCTTCTTTAGTTACAAGTTATTACACTAATGAACTCAGGTGCTTATAGGAATTTTATAGGGCAAGGGATTTGGGGGAGCTCATGCTAGCAGCTAAATCTGCATGGGCTATGATTGTGGACATGGCTGATAAATCTAAAATAGATTCCACTAAAAAACATCATTCACTATTAGTCTGAAGACAATAATATTCATGATATAGAGAGCAGTCATCAAGATACTGTAATGTGACGCTTTTGGATTGACTTGCTAAGATAAAGCAATCCCCATGTGTATTGGTTAAATTACTCAGAATATAAGAAATTAGAGGTATCTATCATCTGATTTACTCAGATACCATCAGCTATTTTCTCCAAGGCCAAATATTTTTACCTATCACCCAAACCCAAGTGGTGCATAAAAACATTAAGGTAATCAAAAAGACACCTGCTGGTATGAGGTGGTGCACTAAAAATCTATAGAAGCCCTCTTCTGATAGCTGTGTACATGGCATTTCTCAAAAAATACCTTTAAGATCCAAGGGGGCACTTAAAGGCCTTCTCTAAGATAAACCCATCAAGAACTCAGTACAGCTTAAAGAGGCTACAATAAAGGCCAGATCAATCCATCAAATGATACAAATAAAGATGGTACCTCAAAATTTTCCCTAGTTAAGCCTTATAAAAGGTGCTGATAGATCATAAACTCTTTGTTTGGCACCATAGGCTCCCTTCTCCCCAAGAATCATGAATATTTGAGGCTAATCAAAGATATTGAGCACCTACTGGGGTCATCATTAAAGCTTTATATCTACTTCCCCTTATAGATGCCCTGCTTTATTACCAAGTCAGAGCTCAAGTATCTCTCATAAAAAACTGTACATTTGTTACAACTGAACCAATGAGGATTCAGTATTTGGAATTGGGGAAGACAACAGTCCAATAGAAAGGACAGAATAAGAAAAATAAGGTATCGTTTATTGTAGAATATTGTGATTAATATACTATATGGGAAAAGCCACAAGGCCACAATGGGGTGGCATAGTGGGGAGTTCCATGTAGGGTTTGGAGCCAAGGAATAACTTGTGCGGGGGTCAGCAGGTCAAATTGGCAATGCTCCTAATTAGGATGAAGTTCCCGCCATTTGACATTGCCACCAGATTCATTCATAACGTTAGATACGTCAAGGGGCGACTCATCAAGCGCCCCCTGTGTATTGTAAGATATGTTGGCAGGAGAGGTTCAAACCTCAGTTGCAACACCCCCCTGCTTGTTGTCAGACACCAGGACTGGAGTCTGCGGAAGGTCTGCACGAACAACCTTTGTGTGGGGATGGCACAACAGGGGCGCAAGCAATTGTGGTGTAGTTTCTTGGTGTTTCCCTGGGCATCCTCAAGTTGGTAGGTGTGATTGTCATAGACGGCAACTACCTTAAAGGGTCCTAGGTGATTGGGCTCTAACTTGGCAGAATTGGGGTTGAGGGTATAGACGGGGTCACCTACAGCATATCTAGCTTTGAGGTGTTTTGTCCCCCCTGCAATCTGCTTGTGTTTGATCTCACAGGCTTTGGCGCGCCATTGGTCCAGGGAGGGAGTTGGTACTAAGGGGGGTTTGTTGGGAACCTTGGACCGGAGTTTCCCCTGTTCCATCCCCGTCAGACCGTCAGGTGTTCTAAAGGCCAGGGTGTTAGGACTGAACCCAGTGCCCCTGTTGATTCTTGCTTGCAGGATCATTAGGGCGGTGGGAAGGTGTTCAGTCCACGCAGTATTAGGATGCTCTTGTGAGAGCTTGGCAATCAATTGAACCATGGAACCATTTAACTGTTCCACGCGCCTGTTGGCTTGCGGATGGTAGGGGGTTGTGACAATATGCTGGAGCGCGTTCTTGACGCAATATGCCTTCACAACATGCCCCACAAGTTCAGGACCACCATCTGTGATGAGACGCTTGGGTTGTCCAAAGCAAGCTACAATCTCCTTGCCAATAAAGCAGGTAACGGTGGTGGCGGTGTGGTTGGTTGTGGCCCAGGCCACTGGTCAACGCGTGAAATAGTCAATAGTGGTGATAATATACTTTTTACCTAGCCTGTCTTTGGGAAGCGGTCCCACAATGTCAAGGGCCCACTGTTCAAAGGGTTCCATAGCCTTAATGGGTAGGACAGACTTAGGAGGTGCCAGTTTGGACGTATTCTTTTCACACAATACACATGTCTCAAGGAGGTCCAGGATGTCTTGGTGCATGCGCAGCCACCAAACCTTACGTTTCATGATCTCGCAGAGGTTACGCCCTCTGATATGACCCAAGGTTTGGTGGTAGTGTAAGATGGTGTCTCCTTGTTGTGTAGTGGGAATATACGGTGTCTTCTTGCCTGTCTCTGCTCGGCAACAGATGTTTCCAGCATTGATAGTGAATTGACTCTTGTTATCCTACATTTTGGAGATGGTGACTGAGTTAAGGCCCTTGTAGCGGGTTGCCTCAGGGCGCAGATAGAGCATGGGCCAGTTGGGGTCCAGACCGTTGTCCCCAGTGATGGACGCTACGTAGAGTTGTGAAAGAGTGTTGGCTGTAATGAGCTCTTTCCCAGGCTTATATTTGATGCGTAATTGGTAGGGGGACAGGCGTTCAACCCATCCTGCTTGGCGGCGTGTCAAATGGGACTGTGTGTTGAAGTATTGGAGGGACTTATGGTCTGTCAGGACGCGGGGTGGGAAGGTCGCACCTTCCAAGTAACAGCGCCACTTTTCAACACAGTGTACAATGGCTGTCAGCTCCTTGTTGTGGATGGGATAACGTTGTTCCAAGTCAGTGAGCTTCCTGGATTCATATGCTACAGGAAGGAAGATGCCATTATCAGTTTCCACCCTTAGCACGCCCCCTATGGCCCTGTCAGAGGCGTCAGTCTTGAGTTTGTACTGTTGATTTTGGTTGGGAAACTGCAGTACTGGTGCTGTTGTGAGCCTTTGCTTCAACGTCTCAAAGGCTTGATCTCTGGCAGGGGTCCAATGAAAGTGTTGTCTGGTATTGAGGAGATCAGTGAGAGGTGCAATTAGTTCCCCACAATTGGGGATGAATTTGCGTACATAGGCAACCATGCCCAAGAATGTTTGCACTTGGCCCACATCTGTGGGGGGCAGCATGCTAGTGATTGCCTTGATTTTGGCAGGATTGGGCTTTATCCCTTGGGCAGAGATGGTGTGCCCAAGGAATAACAACTCTGACTTGAGAAACTCACATTTGGAGGGTTTAGCTTTTAGCTGGTTTTCCCGAAGGGTGTTGAGGATAGCACGGAGGTGTTGGAGGTATGTGGTTTGATCTTGACTCAAGACAATAATGACGTCAAGGTACACAACCACACACTTCCAAATCAGTTCCTCAAAGGCTTTGTTCATCAACATGGCAAAGGTGAAGGGAGCGTTGGTCATTCCAAAGTTCATGACATGACACTCAAACAACCTGTAGCGTGTGCAGAAGGCAGTTTTTGCCTCATCCCCAGGTGCAATGCAGACCTGGTTGTACCCCGCAGTGAGATTGATCTTGCTAAAGACCTTTGCGCCGGTGAGTGTATCAAACAGGTTGTCAATCAGCGGCAGGGGGTATTTGTTTTTAACTGTCACCTAATTTAGGGCGCGGTAGTCTGTGACCAGGCAAAAAGACCCATCCTTCTTAGCTATAAAGAAGACCACTGCCCCGTATGGAGAGAGCAAGGGGCAAATGTATCCCTTATCAAGCGCGTCCACAAGGTGCTGGCGGAGGGTTTCATCTTCCTTTGGTGTGAGACAGTATAATGGTTGTGCTTTAGATAACAATCCTTGAAGTTGTACAGCGTGCTGGACCTCCCGGGATGGAGGTAGTTGTTTGAGTGTTTCACTGAATACGTCCTTATACTCCTTGAGGAGTGCAGCTAGCGCTGGTGGTGGCAATGTTGGCAAGGGAGGGACTGCAGATAGTTCTGCATGGATAACTTTGACTGAACATTGGTTAAAGTCTAGTTTCCCCCCTTGAAGTTGTATGAGACTGTTTCCGTCATTCTGATGAACACAGTGTCATGTAGTAGTTTGTTCATTTCCATGGGGTAAATCTGGAACCCCACCCCATTTCTGTTGAGGGTGATGACAGAGGTATCCCAGTTGATATAAGGGCAGTTATGTTGGAGCCAGTCAAGGCCAGCAATTACGTCATGGATGAGGCCTGCCATGATTGGTCCAGAGAGTTTGACCTGGACGTTCCCCATTCTTACAGAGAAGGGTACTGTCTTGTGGGTGATGGCAATTCTGCAGGAATCAGCTACGTGTACCGCTTTGAAACTGCTGGGTACTCGGTCTAATTTCTGGGAGTCAGTGAACGCTTGATCTACCATGGTGTGATTGGCCCTGGTGTCTACCAGTAACTTGTGGGTGTTCCCACGGAAACGGAAGGGATGGGACAAGCATCTTACTTTATTTGCGGAATGAGCGGCTTGCAGCACGGGGTTGTTGCTATGGACCTGAAAGATGTCTAGGGTTTTGACCTCGTGAAGATTGTAGTCGCGGGAGTTCTTTGTAAGCAAGGGCTGAGAGGGCGGGTCAGTCAGGGTTGTAGGGCCTCTTGTTGTTACAACCCCCAGGCTTTTCTCTGGTCCTCAATTATTGCTAGCTGGAGCTCCCCCTTGCGGGGGCGTTTAGCTGCACCTTCCTGCTGTCAAGGTTGGCAATGTCCCACTTGACCTTGACCATTGCTAGGTGCAGGACGTGGTTAGGGTGGAGTATTGTTAGTGCAGCGGAAGCCCATTGAAGCCTGGTTACTGGCCTCTACAATGGCTTTATAGCAGTTGTCAATAGAGGTGCAGTGGCCTACGGGAACCCACTTACAAATATGGGGTTTTAACCCATTGACAATGAGAGTGAGCAACATGGTGTTCCCATTGGTCACTGCTTTGGGGGCAGCAGCAAGGGCTTGTTGCCACGCAGCAAGATACTCAGGGACGGAACCAGTCTGTTTGATGGCTAGGAGGGGAGCCCCCAAGATGATGGGGGAGAAGGTTTTGCTATACCGGGACTTGGTGGCGTCTTGGAATGTTGCCCAGGTGACGTCAAATTCCTGGCTGGCCCATTTGGTGAACCACACGGCGGCGGGCCCTATAAGGCGGCCAGATGCGGTGGCAACCCACATGGACTCAGGAACCTGACAGATACAAAGGCGCATTTTGGTGGACTGGAGCCAACTGACAATGTCAGCTCCTTTGACACCGCCAGTGAAGGACTCTAGTTGGAGATTGAGCATACGTTGCAACAGATCCAACTGTGGCGGTGTGACACTAGCTTCACACTGCCCGAGGCAGAGCCAATTGTATACGCTGGTGAGAACTAACTGGTCTTGATAGATGACATATCCTTTGGGAATGTCCCCCTTGGGGATTAGAAGGAACATCTCTTGTTATGGAGTAGCCATGTGGCCTGTACTCTGTCCTTTCTTGGGGGGATTTTGTTTTTGAAATAGGTCAAAACCTACTTCTGCTACCACTGTTGCAACTGAACCAATGAGGATTCAGTATTTGGAATTGGGGAAGACAACAGTCCAATAGAAAGGACAGAATAAAAAGAATAAGGTATTGTTTATTTAGAATATTGTGTTTAATATACTATATGGGGAAAGCCACAAGGCCACAAGGGGGTGGCATAGTGGGGAGTTCCATGTAGGGTTTGGAGCCGAGGAATAACTTGTTCAGGGGTCAGCAGGTCAAATTGGCAACGCTCCTAATTAGTATGAAGTTCCTGCCATTTGACATTGCCACCAGATCTATTCATAACGTTAGATACGTCAAGGGGCGACTTGTCAAGCGCCCCCTGTGTATTGTAAGATACGTTGGCAGGCGAGGTTCAAACCTTGGTTGCAACACATTAGATAAATCCTGATTATATTAGTAATGAAGCTACCTTCAAGCTGCATCAGGCTTTAAATAGGGAGCTCTGATGTATGGCCCTTAAATTTGGTATAAGTGATTCTCCATCACCTTTTTTACCTATATAAATTTGGTCTTTTCAGAGCACATTTAATAGCACCATGGGTTGCATTGATGATATAATAATCTACATACCAATCAAGGAGCAACATCCAAAGGATCTGGAGGCTGCCTCCACTTCATTGGCCCATAAAAAGCTCTTGAAAAGATGCTCAAAACTCAACCCTTGCTTGGATATTCTTATCCCCTTGGGCCCACCACCTTGGTTGAAGTGATCATGCCAAATTAACTACTATTATCAATATTAATAGATGCCTCTTCTCAAGGCCAGAGTAAATATAAATACATTCCTTTAGATAATAATACATACACTATGTTTACTTCAAAGCTTAGAACCTGACAGCAGCTATTTTTTATCATCAGAATCAAGGCCAAGTATGTGTGGGCCCCACAAAGACATATCTGGTTTCATAAGCTAAAGAGGAGCCTAACCACTACACAGATAACTCAGTACCCTCATCATGATGAGACTATCCAGGGATAATCCCAGATTCAGTATTGAAGGGCACTGCTGTATTAAAGTATCAAAAGACAACTTCCCCTCAGTATCTTATAATCCACAAAAGCTTGTTAGATGTGAGTATCCATTCCAAATGCATGGTGAATATTCTTTGATCCTACTCATTGCCAGTGGAACAAAAGTTCTGCCTTAGGAGGAAGGAAGAGTTCACTGCACTGGAAGATCATAATTCACCTGACCACTTTGAGACCTGGGTCAACACCTCAACCCACCAATCAAAGCAGATGATAATTGTAGATTGCAGCAGCAGGGAGATACAGCATAAATCATGTAAAGACTTGGTGGTTGCTGATGCACTCTCCAACCTGAATCTTTTTATCTTAAAAAAGATAAACATCTTAACCCAGACTGGTCCATCCTGGGGGTTTTATCAAAGCATGTGAGCTTTTTTGGGGACCAAGAATCTAAGCAGATGCATAGTTTCAAAGTGGAGCACCTATTTGTTGATGTATACAGTAGCCCAAAAGAAAAAATCCCCAAAATGGCTGCAGATCCAAATACTTTCACATACCAGAGGGCTGAATCAAGTCTACTGGCCATGGGGATCTTGGCCAGACATATACCAGAAACCCCTCCACATTTCTCAAGCACAGGGCTGGGCAGCCTACACCTTACCTGGGCATAAAATTGCTATGGTGCAATGTGAGAGGTTTGAAAATTAGTCAAGTATAAGTGTGCACCCCCAATTAATCTCTGGTCATGCCAACCGCCAATCTTCTCAATACATGGCATCTGGCAATCATGGGCCTGTATCAGGGAGACCAGATGATAATAGGTATACCATAACTGCCCTGGGATCTTCCAATTGATGGATAGATATCCATAAATCATACTGGCAAAAAAAACATAAAAGCCACCAGAAAGAAGATGGTCAGCAAGCCTGGCATATCTGCACTCCTAAGCAAAGATGGCAGGGAGGGAAGAAACATCTGGGTGACTTTATCCTTGGTACCTTGGAGAGCGTGGTATCAGATATCCTGCAACTGATCCTGACATTTCAAAGAAAAGGGAAGAGATGGAAATACTAAAAGCCCCCAACCCAGGCCCCCACCAAAATCCCTTCTGGGCCCAGAAGAACAACTAGGCAACTATCAATCACCCCTCTGGTTCTCTTCACCTGGGCTATTGGAGATACTGGGAAAGGCCCATTTGAAACTGTCTATGCTATGTAGCCTAATCCTGTTAGGGTATTGGCTGGCCCACAGCTAGCCATTACAGCCAAGGTATCACCTTGATATAAACCAAAAATACAAGGGGTGGTTAAGGGTTAAGCATCCTTAGAGACCAAAAGGGGCCAGGAAATCTCCATGCCCTATGTCAAGAGCTATGAGGTTAGGGATGGGATTCAGATGCCAAACCATGGCAAATTTAGGTGGTGGCTTAAAAGATTGGGTCAGAAGCTACTTTTTGGAGCTAAACAAATGCTGTACCTGGTGTGAGGCCTGGGTAGACTAGGTGAGTAAAATTAGCCCACCAGACCTGTATATCCTGTACCCAGCAGGGTGGAAAATGTTTGATATCATCCTTCCTGCTTAGGACCATTGGCTGTTAAAGTATGGGGATGAATCCCAGAGACCTGGTTACAGAAGTGCGCTCAAGTAAGAAGCTGCTCCTCCCCAGGGGGCGTTGAAACACCAGAGCTGACCCCTGGAAATCTCTTGATTCAGCTTCTAGGACCCATGAATTAACTTGACCTGCCAAAGACTTGAAGCCAAGATTTATCATGTGGGGTGGAGAGATGCATGGACCATTGCCTTCTTAAGCCCTCTTCTTTAAACTTTTGGCTTATAATTTACTGATACAAAGAACAGGTAAAAATAAGAGGCAGGATGTTAGACTTCCTGAGAGAAATGATGCTGAAATAACTGACAGGTGTCCCTGTAAAGCAGGAATTGACTCTTCTAGTGGGTTGGTCTCTCTGAGCCCTCCTTGTTCCTCTGAGCTAGATTTTTGTGTGTTTGACTGTATCCCATTGGTTGAACTTCTGAAGGACTCTGATACTGTTTTAGGAAAGAATGGCCTGGATGTGGCTGAGCCTTTCTGAGTAGTGCACTGTTGCAATTGAACCAGTAATAGTTCATTATTTAGATTGGGGAAGGCAACAGTCCAATAGAAAAGACAAGAATAGGAATTGGATGTAGTTTATTGGAGAGCAGTGTAATTAATATACTATATCAAGAAGCCACAAGTTCACCAGGGGGTGGCACAGTGGCAGGTTTGACATAAGGTTTGAGTTGAAAATATCTTGAGCAAGGGATCAGCATGTTGAATTGGCTCTGCTCCTAATTACGGGACAGTGCCTGTAATTTGCCATTGTGCTTGGATTGATTCATAATGTTAGTCACATCATGGGGCATCTCTTATAGCACCCCTGTATATTTTAAGATATGTTAGCAGGCAGGGAAGCAGTCTCAGTTGCAACAGCACCAAGGCTTCACCACACAATTACTTGCTTATGGGAAACCCTTTGTGTGATGCAGCAAGTCATAGTGGCGGGTAAAATTCCCACTGACCTTATCCATCAGTGATCTTGAGCTACGAGGGATTTTATTGTGTAAAGAGAGAGATAGAAGCTCTAAAACTTTATCAAGAGAAGATTGTCTGCCAAGACCCTGCGGCTAATAGCTTTCAAGTAAAGGGTACAATTTTTCAAGAGTGGTGCCTTGGCTAAGAGGACACCTTTCTCCTGAAGCCACATCATGAAATAAAGGTAATATCAAGGTTGAGCAACTTATTCCCCCTCTTTAACGGTGGTAAAATAGCACAGCTATGGCACTATCCTTGATAAAGTTGCCATCCTCCTATAATTTTCCCTCTCCTTGCTTGAGAACGGTCTGGGATTATATGCATGGTAACTCATAATTTTTAGTTGGAAAGGTTGGTTCGGTTTGGATAGGTTGCCAATATCTTCTTAAAGTGGGTAGAGCACCTTCCCCACCCTTCACAAAAAATGGGGCTGGTTGAGGAGAGGTATTCCAAGCTGATTGGGAATACTTTTATCGAGTGAAGCTGGAATTTTAAAGGGGGTAGTTTGGGGGCTATTTCAGGTTGGGATCTCCAGCAAGGGACCTTTTAAAGGGTTGGGGAGGATGTAAGTTCTGATGGAAAGCTTGTACTTGCTGGTGTGAGCCCTTTTGTTATGATTCAGACTAGACCCGGATTGCTTTTGTTTGTGTGGATAAATCATATAGGGGTCTTTGGTTATAAAGTGGGTAGCTAGTTTGGAGGGGTTAACGTTTTTATATTTTAATGCCGTGCTGGTTTCTTGGATTTTTTGGGTAGGCCTAGGATTATCCGGCCGAGCCCTAAAAGCTGAGAAATCGGTTCGGGTTTGGTGCGCGGCTGGTGTCCGATTCGGTTTTGGGGTTAGATTTTGGTTCGATCCGGAACGGTTGGGATTCTAAACAGGGTTTGTGGAGATGTAGTTGGTATTTGGATCTGATAAAACAAGTGGATGGTTTAGATGATATCTACATCAAAGATGTTTAATTCTAACTGATAGTCCATGGATGGTATGACGTCAGTCTGAGGAGAATTAGTGGGGAATTTGGTGTTTTGGTGGGCAACACGCGAGGTCTTCATTTTCTATATTGAAGGGCTAAACCTCCGTTGTGGATGATGGCATGGGCGATTGTGGCACGGGTGATCGAGAATAGATGGTGGATCCACCCTCGTGAAGCGCCAGGGAAGTTTCGCGCCAGGCAAACAAATGCCATTCCCATCAGGCCTCCAATTCCTTGGTTTGGACTATCCATCTCACACTGCTGGCCACGAATCAGCTGCAATCGTCCACTATCTGATCTGCCCAAATAGCCGCCCTTTGAGACAGCGTTTATTTCCTTTGCAATAAAATTTATTAAGACGACTATCGTTGCGATGTAAAGTTTAATAGATGCTAAACCAATATCAGCTATTAAGGCAGGGCTAAATATGGAACATTTTTGTTATCAACAAATGCTTTGGATGGGACACAGGTTATCGCTAAATGCTTGCTATGTGTTGGTCTGACCATTTGAGCAGTTCGCATCCAGCGGATGGGCAATCGCCTTTGCGCTGGTTTAGGTTTGTGGATTCCTGCGGGTGGAAATACATAAATTCCGTGCTTGGCTAAGAAATGTTGAAGTGAGGAATTTGATAATTCATTTCACTTGCTGCAAACCCAAGCCGACTAATTGGGCAAGTCACGTGGCTCTCCAACCTTTGGTTATTAATCATCAGATTACTAAGTTATTCCATTAATTAATTCCTTAAACTTGATTTTGTCGCATCTACAATACCATATATTTCACAAACGATCATCGCCATCAAACTACGCTTGTCAACTTGATCCATCTCGACCAGATTTCAAATAGAGCCCTTCAACTCTAAATCCGCGAAAATTCAGGGCGGGGAAACCCACCTATAAATCTACCAGAATCCCGTCGCTAAACAATTGCCCGTCCCATTTGGCTACTCTAAGCCTGCCTTTCGCCTTTTCAATTCGAAAGAACTTATCCAACCGCCACAATCCGCATCTTCACTCCGCCATGGCTCGTTTTTCTACATTTAACCTGCCCCGACCGTACTTGGTTTAGAACCCAAGCCACCAATTTAAATCAAAACTAGTCCAACCAGTGAGCAGTGCAGATATACAGCTATTGACATTAGGTAAAATTAAATATTAAATCCATTTGATTAAACCAATAAAATAGAAAAAATAGTTACATTTTGCTTGTTATCAACACTATCCCAACTTTACACCATGTCTATTTTGGTATCCCAGGCCAAATTTAAAAGACTCCTAGGAACTTTCTTTGTATGCTTAAACTAAACTGCAAGAGCTGTTTACACTATCCAAAATTTATGCTAAACCCTTCATACCAATTATCATTGACCTTCAAAACACTACCCACTATACACCAAATTTATTCCCTACTTATAGTAGCACATACTAGTATTGGTCTCAAGGATAAATGTTTTATTGATGGGGTTCACACCATCTCCATTTATATACTTTCAACTCTTGCTTATTTCACATCACCAACCATATCAGTAAACATAATAAATGAGAGAAAATAGTGGAAAAATTAATCATGGTACCATATCAGTACCAGAATGGCAATGCTTGGCTTCCACTTTAAAAACTAAAATTTTCCTTGACCCCCTTTAACTAAAGGCTGCCAAGTAGCTTATAGAACCTTGTCAGTATATAAACTTGACCTCATCTTAAACGTTACAGGCCTTTTTTCTTTGGTGTATTGGTTGAATCATTTTAAACTTTTCTATCCTGCTTAACTGTGCTGGCTTACATGAACTACTTGTTTTAAATTGAGGCTAATAAGATCCCTCATGAATGTCAGTAAAGAAAGGATAATAAGATACTAGGCTTAGGTTATGAATAATAGCTACTTTATAAACTGTAAGAAATGCTCCTAGCAAGGTTCCAAGCCATAAAAGAATCCATGTGGCTTAGCTTTATCCTCTCAAGAACCAACATCAAGGATTATCAATCCAGGTTCTCTAAATGATATGTTACAACTAAATAGCTTTATATATAGAGTGCAGCTTATTTTTCTGAAATAGTGCCTCCTATAACATGATACCTATTCCCCCTTAAATCCACAACATATGCCATAGATTCTCTTACTCTAAAATAAAGACATCATCTAGTCCAATGATATTTCTCCTTTATGCAGCTCTGCTAAACCAGAAAAGTTCCAGCATTCTTAGGAAAATTAGGCTCCCCATTCTACCTTTTTATCTAGCAAAAAATCCCAACCCACACTTCACATACTTCAAAATATAAATCCACAAGATCATCATGACAGGTATTACCTAGCCAGGATACTCAACACAACAGGCTTTAACATACCTGAGGAATACTCTGTCTACCAAGGAATAGGTGCACCCCTGGCTGACTATAACAACCTCTCAGTGAAAGGGTTCCCCCTGATACCAGCAACATTACATCAACAATAACAGGAAACCATACTGAACCAGATGCCATCACTTATCACCCAACATCTATGCAATTCTGCTATCAGAAGGTTCATGGGTGATAAAAATGCCAGCATCATTTCCTGGATGCAGTCTACCTGAAGCAATTTCACCCATATAGGGTGCCCCAAACGCCTCTGGACTACCAGAGTCTCCATAAGGCTTACCATGACACCAGAGCCCAGTGTGACCAATGGCATGAAGCAACCAGAGAGAATCTGTGGGGAGATTTTAAGGCTGACTTCCAAGCAAACTTTGCTTTAAAAGACACTGCACCCATGATTGCCATTAAATTGAAATCCTGTACAAACAGGAGCAGCCAAGGAGTTAGCCAGATCCTAACAGTACCTGCTCCAGCTGGGCCCATCTGAAAAGGTTTTGGTATCCTATCCAAGAATCATAACTGCCATGATGCGCCAAACCCTCACTTTAGGAGATAGGTGGACCTCAATAACTGTGCTGACCTCATTAGCCTGTATTGAGAGTTGGAAAGATCAAAGGAAACATAAAGCACCCAACACAAGGTGCAAGGACAGAAACAAGAGCACCCTGTCTCCAGGGACAGCTTTAGTCAGGGTAACAACCACTTTATATCCCCAGTACAGAATGAAATTCCAGTGTCTATCAAGGGCCAAAAAAAGCCTGTAACCTCAAAAAGCCAAGGAGCTCTTCCCAGTTTAGAGCAACCCAAACCAACATCAAGGATAATAAGGCAGGGGAAAGCCTTAGGTGAGAAATGAGCAAACCACCCCTCCCTTACCTTCACCTGGCTTGAAAACAGATGAGTACTCTCTAGAGGTTGAGGGCAAGTGTATCATTATTTGAGTTCCACAAGGCAGCCTGGCCTGTATGCAGCCACAAATCTATTGAATAAGCTGATGCTCTGTGATTTCTTATTTCAAAGCTATAAAGGATCCACCCTCCTGGGCTCAGGGGCTTACAGAGATCTAGTAGGTCAAGGATTTTTAGAGAGGGTCAAACTTCCCACTAACCCCCTGCAGGTCAAGGATGTGGTTACAGATGATCACTCACAGATCAGGGTCACTAATGAGACATCCCCCTTCACTGCTGGACTTGAATACCTCAATCCTGCCATGTATGGGCCAATTATCAGGATTTCTGATTAATATATAGTGCTTGGCCTAGACTGGCTGAGATGCAACAGCCCCTTTGGACTGGGCAACTTTGACCCTTGTTTAATTACTTAGCCTTGCTGAAGTTCTGAAGTGTTGATAGAATGGGGATAAGGTACCAAACGCTAAACGCATCCAGTAACAAAAAATTCCTGATGCTAAAACTTGCAAAGGGTAAGCTCCAAGTTAAGGTGTTGGGAGGAGAAAACCAGTAAAGCTAGGGCAAAGATAACAAGGGCAACAATTGGGAGCAATGAAACAGGATGGTGAAAATAAGTTATCTGGAAAATGGATCCAATCATTCCCTCAATTTTGGGATTGGGGGTTGCAGAAAGCAGCCCAGAGGCCACAGCTTATAAGAGGTATGGAAGGCATGTGCGTTAACAGAAGCTCCATTCCCATGGAGCTCTTTTACTGAAAGCTTAATATTGCTGTTTTGAAATAACTATTGGTTTTATTGAACTACTGGGGTAGTCCTAAGCTTGAACCTAGCTCATATAAGTGTTTGGGATTGAAGCTTGCATCACCAGGGGGATTCTATTAACTGTGCCATCTGAATTTACCAAAAATTGTGGCATCATAATTCAAATTTCTGATCAAAAACCACCAAACCACCTGATTTCTGAAGTTTGAGGCCTTAGCGGCAACCGCCAGAATTAACTCATTCTGCAAGTTGACTTACTATATGTTGATAATCAGAATTAAAAATACTTTAATGTCAACAGCATTGAAAAGTCAGAATTAAGTTTTAACTCATGCAGACTACTAAATGTCGACCCTTTTTTAATAAGCAGAAACCTGTTTCCTGAACATTTTACTTAATAAAAATTAAGCTTCAAGAAACTTTTTAGGGTAATGTGACAACATAAATTTTAAAATGTCCATAAAAAATTATACATGAATATTAAAGAAATTCATAAAAATACACTTTTATTTTATTTTACTATGAAATTAGCTATCTTTACTATAATAAATTTTTTCCCACTTATAAAAACAAAATAAATCTAATATACAAAAAGGTAAAACATAAAATTTCACGTATTATAGCAAAATTTAGCAATCAGAAACAGGAATATAAAATTTTTTCTATATTGAAAACTACAAAAAACATATAATTTACTAGTAAAATACCAATATAGGCCATGTAATACAGTCCAAAGCATCAAACTATTAATAGAAAATCAATGATTTTATAAAAAAATATCATAAATTATCAATGACTTTTTTTAGAATAACTATTTATTTAAAAATATTATACTTAATATATAAGAACTATATAAAAAATTAGGCAATACTCAATAAATTTAATGAAAAGCTAGACTGTAATAACCTGGTTACCATTAAGAACTGTGGCAATCTTCTTGATGTATTCTCCAATATCTTAAAGCTTATATTTGGCCTTGACAACGTCCTTGATCTTCTCTTGATACTGTTTCTCTTTGGTGGTTCTCTTCTTCTTAGATGGGCGGTTCACAATATCTCTGATGGATGCAGCAGTCTTCCCCTGTTAGACTTTGAGGTGCTCGTAGAAGGTGTTGTATCTGGGCTTGATTCCAAAGGAGGACTTGATATGCTTATGCCAGCCCTCCAAAGATGAAGTAGTTTTCATCTCATCCTTAATAACTGCCTGGTAGCAGTTCTAGTTGGCTTTGGCTCTGGGCTTGCTCCAGCGCTTAGTGACCTTATGTCCAATCCACTGTGGTTCATAACATTCAATGAAAGGGTAGAAGGCACCATCATGTTTCTTGGCATATGGATCCTGGCATAGGAGCTCAAAGGCTTGTCCAGCATGCTCTGGCTTTACAAAGCTAGTGCTACAAACTGCTTAATTAAGAACTTGCACTTTCCTGATGTATCTAGACGGTGGAGCTTGCTGAGCTCAGGTAGACCCTTTAGTTGCCTGTTGACAGCCTGTCAATAATGGAAAAAACACCCCTGTACCTCTCCATCAAAGGTATTTACAAAAGCGTTATACTGGGCAGTTTCATAGTCCATGATTATAGTTGAGGGGCCAAGTGCTTTATCTTGAGCTTCTTGTTCTGCAGCAAGGATGGCTTCATCCTTTTCATTATCATCTGGATTGGCTCTAGTGTTATGGCCAGGGGGGAATCTTTCTATTACTGGGTAGGGCTTTGATGCCCTCCTGAAGGATTTTAAAGGCCCTTATGTAGATCTCTTCTGTTGCCCCAGGAAGCAGAAAGTAGGCAAATGGGAGCACCTTGCCTTCAATAAGGGAATGTACAACCCATAGCTGGTAAAAAAGGTGGGGGCATACTGCAAAGGTACCATCACATAACCAGGTCTCTGAATCCCTCAACTGCTCCAGGTTCTGTTGTGTAGCATAGCATATAATTCTTGCCTCTGCTGTAGGACCATCATCATGTAAAAGGAATACCTCATCATCATTGAACATCTTTAACTCCTCTGTCAAGACTAACTCTCCTTGAACCATGGCTGATTTCTTATGGGGGACTAGGTCACGGTGTTTGTCACATATGTAATTTATTAACTGGTTGCGGTCAGGGATGAGCTTCAGGTTCTCATTACTTAGGTGTGTGGTAGCCTTAACTGCCAGATCAGAAGCCTTGACATCTTTGGAGACTGGGACCATTTGGTAGAGGTACCACTTTAGAAGCTTTTCAATAAGATTTATTGGAGCATTGCATGTGTGCTCTCCTTTTTCACTAGTGACTTTATCCCATCCTTCTATATTGATTCTGGCAGCACAGCTTCTATTTTCACATACACAATGTTTGCTTTTTCCTGCTCTCTTCTGATTATTGCAATTGAAAACATAGCCATCACAGACTAAACTTGCACCTCCTTTGACAGACATTAGAGGGAAAAACTGAGGGAACTTCTTTGGGAGCTTAAACTCTCCTTTGATGTTACATATATTGTGAAACTTTAGGGGATCCCATGGGCCAATTGGCGCTTGATGATAATTAGACAGGTAATCATCAGGATCTTCTTTATTGATACTTGATGAGGAGGATGGAGGTGCAGATTTGTTGGGCGGTGGAGGGGAATTATCTGGAGTTGGATTCTTGCGCTTTCTGGACTGGGATGAGCTTGATTCCTTGAACTTGATTCCTTTGAGCTTGATTCATCTGGGCTTGTCTGGGGTTCTGGACTCTTGGGTATCTTCTTTCTTCCTTGCTTGTTTAGTGGAACCTCATCTCCTTCTGATTGGTACCAGCTTGGAGAAGAGGAGGGGGCAGGGGGAGGGCTCTTTGCTTTCAGGGTATGGGGTCTTTTCCTTTGTCTTCTGCTTTGTTGAGGGCTCTTTGGCTGGTTTTTTGTTAGGGTAGGGACTTTGGGCCTTTCCAAAGGCTTTGGGTACTTTCTTGGTTGACTTGGGGTTATTTTGTGGCTTCTTGGAAGATTTGTCCTACAATAATTAGAGTAGAGTTCATAAAGTAAGAATAATCATGTGAGACATGAATAAAATTAAATAATAATCACTTGTTTTATTATTTATTATTAAGTAAATAGTTTATAGAAGTATAGAAAGTAATTTTAGAGCTAGTTTATTATTAAAGAATAGAAAAAACACATGTTTAAATAAAAATTTGACATTCTGGTAGTCACAATAGTCAAAAATATTTAGTTTGGTTTGTCAGCATAAAAAACGCTTTAATTTTGACGTCAACATACTGACAGTCAGCATTAAAGTGGAAAAACACCATGTAAATCACTTATAAAGCTTGGTTAATATTTTCCGGAGTTGGTTTTTTAAGGCTAAAATTGATTATTTTTAAATTTTAAAAAAAATTAAAGAGTTGCATATGTAACTTATGAAAACTAAATAATAAGGATTGTAGAGGGAAGTCTAAAGTACAGCCCTGGGTACTTTGAACTGAATTATTGTACTATTTTATATGTGCTTTTTGTTAAGCGGCAGTGTTTTACTAATAAATAAGTGAAGATGTCAACATTCAGGCAGTCAGTGTTCTTTTATAGCAACTCTCCTATTAAATCTTGCTTAAATTATGTCACTTTGTTTGCTTAGCAGAACCCCTTTGTTGCAATTTAGGCGACACATTGATTTGACACAAAGTCAGCATTATAATTACATATATAAATTCTAGTTTTAACATATGTGTGTTGGCTTAAGTGGACTTCTGGAAATAAGCTATAGTTTATCCAGTGAGTTAAAATAACAGTAAATATCTAAATAATACAAAGAATGCTCTGAAAGTTGGCATATGTCTTTTTTCAATGCTTATATTAATATATATTTAATAAAAACAGTAGTATAAAATATAAAAAGTAGTTATTTTTAGAATATTGTGTATTTTATTAAGAAATTTATGGATTCTTATTTGGGGTTGACATCCAGATATTACTTACTGTAGTCAACCTAATGTAAAAGCACAACAAAACTTACATTTTCATAGTAAATTAGATTAGTTTTTTGGCTTAAAATTAAGCCTTTGTTTAAATGGTGTCTACATTATGTCTGTTCCTTTTTAATTTTGCAATTCTGACTTAATAATTCACTATGAAAAATTAGCTTAGTTTTGGAAATGCCCAATTCTGGCAGATAAATACCAAAATAATGTCAACTTACTGAATGTCAACAAATTGTTGACATTCAGTAAGTCAACTTGCAGAATGAGTTAATTCTGGCAGTTGCCGGCCTTGGCTGGCTTTTTTTAAACTTTTTTTCAGTATATCCACTGGTTTTGCTACATTCCACCTATGTTCAATGGCTTGGCTTATTTCAGAATATGCTTTTAAGGGCTTTTTCTTGGTCCAACCTCCCTGATTCTTGCCTTTTTCTAGCTTAGTTATTCCAGTTTAGATGGGGCTATCTTTGATACCTTTCTGTCAAAAGGGAAGGCATCAACTGCAAAATATGCCCAGGAACTGCTGACCAGCTACTTCACTTCCATTTGTATGTTCACACAAATAAGATGCAGGAAGAATAAGAAGACATGTCTTATATTTAACAGAACACCTGTACCTATTAAGAGGTCTGCTTCAAGTCAACCAAATCCACCACCAGCAGTTGAGATTGGGAACTAGTCTGAGACTACCCCAATATACGCAAAGCAGCGCTTCCAGAACACCTCCCTTAAAAAATATAAAGCTTTTCATCCAGCTTAAAGAGACATTTTAAAAGGCCAGGCCTTCTTACCACTTGACTTTAAACAAAGATAACACCCTGAAGGTATAGTCAGAGAAGCTCTGGAGAACAGGCTGGTCCAGACTACTCAGTCACCATTTTATACCACACCTTATTTTCTGCCAAGAAATATGGCAAACTACGGCTTGCTACAAACTTCTGAGCTATTAAAAGAGCCCCCATCAAGAATTGATCTCCTCTCCCCCTAATAGATGGCCTGTCAGATGCCCTTTTTGGAGCTCAGGTGCTTTCAGAAGCGGTTCAAGGGCAGGTTACATTGGATCTGCATCAAATGAGAGGATATTCCCAAGACTGCCTTCTGCACCCAATATGGCTCTTTTTTAATTTGCCAACCTCAGCTTTGGCATGGACAATACCCTTTCCATCTTTATGAACTTCAGGAAGGAGTTTCTGAAGCATGCTGACAATATGCTCCAGTCTAGTTAGGCGGCGTAAGCTTCTGCACCTATCCAGGAGCAACACAGGAAAGGGTTTGAGGATGTAGCTGCCACACCCAAGAATCATAGACTCCAGGCCAACTTATCCTGATGGAAGCTCTACCAAAAAGCCTGAACTTAATACAATGCATCAGCTCTTCAGGAGAATTTAAACTGGACCAAGATAAGATAGCTGTCATAACAAAGATGCCTGCCCCCAAGGACAAAGGTAAGCTACATTGATCCCTTGGGATGATCAAATGTGCACAGCACTTTATCCCTGGGTGTAGCATATTGGCTTCCCCTATCTGCCACCACTAGTACTGCAATTAAAACAATAGAGGCTTTCTTGCAGGTGCAGGCTGAAGTTGGCTGAAGAAATGTGAGTTGCCTAATTACCAGGATTAATGTTGTTTGTTTATTTGTTTGTTTGTTTGCTGCTCAGATACAATGTATGGAATTTGTCCAACCATAGAGGCTAGTTTTTTATGCTTTAGAGTGCTATTAGGGGGATATCTATTGGTATTAATCAAGGGTAAAGGTGTGCCCTGTATTGAATATGTATAGGTATTGAAATCCTAAGACCATCTGGGTCTATAATAAATCTGGGTGAACAACCATAATGTTTGGAGTTTATCTGTCCATGCTGTATGGGTAGCTTTAAGGGAGACACTTACTGCTAATGTGTAAATATGGGGTTCATAAAACCACCATCATAGTGGCTGTTGAGAGAAGCAGATGCTGAACTTAATAACTTAGGGTGTTTTGATAGTAAATTGGTTTACTTTGGGCTCAAAAGCCCAGGATAATCACTTGGGTGAGCTGAGAGGAATTAGATCAACATTTTCTGACCTCTGGCAGTCATGGTTGGGAGGAACTCCTATGACCTAGATTTGCTCAATAGATAAGTAATACAATAAGCCATTACCACTCAGTTTAAAACGTCTTAAGGAAATGCTGAAGGCAAGCTAAAACATCTTTTCAGAGTGTTTTTCTACAGGAGCATAATGCAAAGCGCTGGAAAAAGTTTGGAAGAGCAATCCGCATACCAATTAAATATGTGAGTGAGTCAATTTCAAGCAGTGAGAAGTGCTGAAGAAACCAGGGAAATTGTTGCAATACTTCTACAAATAAGTATTACAGTTAAACCTCTAATATAAGACAGAAAAAATAAGGGCTGTTGAACCAGTTATCTGGAAGGAGGCACACTTCTGGAGTTGATCCAATAAAGAAAGGGAAGGCAATGATATAGTCTTAGGCAGGGCCGCAGGAAAAAATAGGTTCTTTGTTGCTATCTAATTAGGGATGCTGTTTTGTATTGCTTTAGTCCAAGCTGGAATTCAAAAACAATGAGCTGAGCATTATGCACTACTATTGGAAAGATCTATCTCTGAATCTGGAAGGGCAAACATCAGATTGATCAATAATTGGATCAAAAATCAACCATAAGGTTACTCAACCAGGTGATTGATCTATTGCCCTTTAATTATAGCTGAATTCAAAATCTGGATGATCCGTCTAATCTTGAACAGTCTTGAAGGGGTTCAAAATGTTGAGAATTAAAATTTTTGCATAAGCTTATGGCTTGTTTCACTAATAAATATTATTGATTAAAACATTCAGGGCTCAAATAATGATCAGGAGAAGAGTGGGAAAATGATTTAGGCTTTTATTAAGGCAAAGTTGAAATCTTATTTTTTGTAGAAAAGAGTCTGCACATGACGGTTTAAGGTTTTGAAGAATCACATCTGGGGAGAAAATGCTTGAAACAAGGAGCCATAGATCAGTTAATGAATGAAAAAGAGAAGAGGCATCTTGAAATATTTATATCTACACATATAGTGGTTGTGGCATCTACTTTAAATTCAGAACCTGAACGTAAAAATGCGGGATTGTCAAATGCTTGGTCCAAATTTTGAATCACTTTTGTGGGATAGCCTTTTTTAATAAAATTGATTTTTGTATATTTATTTGAATTTTTAAAAATGCAGGAACTCATAGAGACTTTGCAAAGTTTAAGTCAAACTGAATATTTCCAATGGACAAAATGAATTAACCGGAATTAGATTTGAAGTGTTTAAATCCATCAACCATTTTCATTAAGTTTACTATGTTTTTTGAATTTGCGGGATTGTCAAATCCAAGAACCATATTTCAAATCACTTTTGAATGTCACTAGTAAACTCAGATATTAATTGCAGGAACTGGAATCCAAATTGAATGTACAGTAAGAAACTAGGACAAATCAACCCAAATCAAGAAGCTTCACTCTGGATAAAATCAAATGAAAAATCCAATCTCAACAACCATGTTTAGACATAAAAAGTAATTAATCTTTAAAATTATCCAAACCAGGAAAGTAACAATATTACACACTTCAAATTACAGATATAGAAATTCTGTTACTATTCAAGGCTAAATTAAGAGAAACAACTACCCACAACTAAACCAATAAATCCAAATAAATACATATTTAATCTAAAATATATTTTATTTTATTTTATTTTTATAGACCTCTAATTGCATTCCCATCCAGCTCTTGCACCAGCCTGTGGGACAGCCTGTTCATGAGGGTGTCCCAGAGGGTCTAAGAACAGACCCAGAACACAAATTGAGGGGATTCATACCAACACACAGGCCTCCCAAGATGTCATTGTCAGCCAACCACCTCCTGTGTCACAAGCCAGAACAACCAGCTTAAATCCTAGACAGAAGCCACTCTCAAGGCCTGTCACAAAAATCTCCTACACCAGGAACACTTAGGCTACTTAAATCTCTACCATGTAACCAGTTGTCACCCAGCCCCACACTCTTGATCCAAGAGTTGCCACTTCCTGCCCCACATTTTTGACACCTCCTATCAGCCATTGGTTACAACTGAGGAACCATCTGCACCTGTTATATATTCAGCAATCAATGGTGTCACCACAAGTAAGAGTGATCCCACTTTCTACCCAAAGGACCTCATTCCCTGTGTTGAGCCTGCCAGCCAGGATGTTGCAGTACCCACCAAGGGCCGGCGTTGGTTAACAGATAGTGAGTGTGAAGCTCTCCTCAACTGCTTGAACAGGGGAATGGCAGTTTGGAATATTGCGTCCCAATTTGGTGTCACGGCAATATATATTGGCAATATCAAAAAAGCATAACAACACTGGGCAAATTGCTGAATCTGTCAAGGCTAAGCGGCAGCCAAAACTATCTCAACCCGTGCACATCAATGCAATCAAGCAGTGGGTAGCCAAGAATTGCCACCTGGACACGCTTGCTATTCAATCAATTCTGGCCACAGAGTTTGGGCTTTCTGTTTCTAAAACACTTGTTTATACAACCATGGCAAATCTTGGCTTCTCTTGGAAAGTAATGGGGATTTCTCTGTAAAATTGAAACAGTGAAAAACCCATCAAAGATTGACACATTTATGCCAAGACTTATCTGGCCCTAAAGAAGACTGGGAATGTCCAGTTCTTCTATATTGATGAATTGTTGTTTTCCTCCTCACTCAGGTCTAGGCATGGGTGGGTTGAGAAGGGGTCCAAGAATGGTGTAGCATATTGTGCAGCTGTCCGTTCCCAGACCTATTCCATGGTAGTGCTTCATGGTCCCTGCAGGTTGGACCAATATCAAATGATCAAGGGTTCCCACAATAGCGGGACTTTTCTCAATTTTCTCTGAGCTGTAAAGGAATACCTCTGAATCAATTACAGCAGCACAACCAACATTGTTGTGTTGGATAATGTTGGGCTCCACAAAGTGGATCAGGTTGTGTCCAAGTTCCCCCCATCAACAAAAACAGCCACACCTCCAGCCACCGGCTTACTGATTGTCCAATGAGACTCCTCTTCCTCCCGCCATATTCCTCATTCCTGAATCCAATCAAGGAGGTCTTTGGGTGGATCAAAAATAAGGTGAAGAAAGGCCTCCCTCAGGACACTGTGGATCTCTTCAATATTATTGATATCAGCTAATTTTTGATGCCACCCAATGTGGTGGCAGCTTTCTATGAGCACTTGGAATCCTTCCTCCCTAAAGCCCTCAACTCTGAGCCAATCAGATAAATGGGCGCTCTGGATTTTATTTTTTATTTTTATTTATTTTGTTTTTATTGGGACTCAAAAATTATTTTTTATATACAATGGCATGACGTTGAATTGTATTATAGACATATAAGAATACGTACAAAAGTTAAGTAAAATTAATTATACTAGATATGAGGACATATATTTTTATTATAATGTACTGAATATTGTATTAACTGTAGAGTTAACAAATAAATAGATTTAAAAAGATATAAATAGAATAATTTTATTTAAACAATTTTGAATCCTTATTGATACTTTGGCTTCTTTTAAGCCAAAAATTGGACCTTGCAAGTCATCATCTGATCCTTATTATTTCAGTGCCACTATAGCCACACAACACAGAAACCAATGATTTTCATGTATCTCTTACTAATTAGTATTTATGACACAGGTCAAGCATATCAAATATATTTATCAAATCATATTAAAAGGGAAAGGTAATTTGAATTCTAAACCATCACTTGTTTAGGACTTAAGTGGAGCGGGCTGCTTGATGCAGATAAATTCAGTTCTTGTTGTTTAACTATGTAATAAATGACCCGTACTTGACAAGCTAGTAAATAAACACATTTTTAAATTATTTTTTATTTTTGACTCAATTGCATACTATAACTGCTGTCTTATAATATATTTAGATATATTACTATTATAATTCAACTATTAAAATTTAAATATTAAAAAATAAAAAAATAAAAGTAAATTTGCAAGGAAAGACGATTTATTAGGGAGATGCAAATTAGAAAAGGGAATGCAATTATTCTGGGGAATTATACCCCAAAATCAAATTTTCAGCTAGAGCGTCTAATTGAATCCACATACTCTTCTGTACATGATGGACAACCCTGGATGCAATTGCAAGAGTGGTGGCGCCCTGCACCCCAGTGGTTGCCAAACACTTAATAAAAGGGAGTCAGGTAAGTGAATCAATTAAGAGGTTCTTTTCAGGAGGCACATAGTACCCATACAACAAGGCCAATGCAAAGGAGTTGTACAGGAAGTGCTTGACTGTCCTATACCCCTGTGGTGTCTTCTGGTGTTTAAGTGCTAATTGGCATATATTAAGTTGTATAGGTACATCCTCCAATTTTTTGACATTAGTCTTTAATATGCAATGTAGTAGGATTCCTAGGTATACTGCAAAATGAATCCTTTGCAAGGTATATTTTTCAGAGAACATGCATAATTTCTTATCTATTTGAACTAATCTGTTGATATAGGATGTGTTGCTGAATTTGAAGATGGTTCCAGAGGGCGCCTGACTTGTATCTGCCCCCATGCCTCTGCAAACAAAATAAATAAAGGTTTAAAAATATTCACAAGGATTGTATCCCCGACTTTATTTGATAATGCCTTGAATACTTCATTGAAAATTTTAGTTTTAAGATATTCAGTTCCTATTTAAAAGTCAGTTTTCATTAGATTTTTTTGTATTCATTGATGTTTGAAAAGGGAAAGTGTTGAATACTTTCATAAATATATTCATCAAAGTTGATTTTGATGTCCCTGCAAATTTCAGTCATCTCTTTGAAGTTGATATCTGCTCCTATTTTGTATGCTTCCCTAATCCACAGCAAGCACCCCACAGCTGGTAAATATTCCTTGGCTTTTGCTTCAATATTTGCAAAAGTATTCATATTCATTTGAATTATTTTATTTATTTGCTTTACAGGGGCTACCAGTGAATGGTAACCCCCTGTCAAGAATTTATATTGACTTTTTTCTACCTGTCAATCTTGGCGGCCTTCCAAGCTATTAATTGAAGAAGCCTCCAATATATTACTAGCAGGCTTAATTGATCTGAGAAGCATTAGTAAAATATATTTGGACCATCCATTACCAGAACAACCAGGAATATAATAAATCTCAAATTATGACTGGTTCCCAATTGGCTAGAGCTAATCTGGAATACTCTGGCAAACCGCCAGGTTAGAGAACATGAGTTTCTCTGATGATCTAAAAGAAAGTGATCAATTTGCACTGGCAACCCGCCAGTGCCAGTGTGAATTAATGCCAGAAAAGTTGCCTTAGAACGAAATAATATGTGCTAAAAATAGAGTGATCAATTAGCGCTGCCACCGCCGGCACGCTTATAGATCATGCATGATCATATTAAAACAAGTACCCTGTGCAAGGTACTATTACATTGAATCCCATGCCATTACATGGATGCCTGACTATGGGGGCTGATGCTGGTAGTCTGGGGGTTAAAAGACTATTAAGCAAGAGTTAGATGCGCCAGATGATCTTATCCTGGCAAGAGAGCACTAGCTCTATAAAAGCCCTTCCATTGGACTAATAGAAGGCAGACAATAATACAAAGATCCTACTGCAGAATGGTTTTGCAGTAGAAAAATAAATCCGAGTTTGAAGACCATTGTGAGTACTCAAAGAACGTAGCAAGCTGCCAGCGTAAAAGCCGCTTGCTAGTTGCCTCCCTTTCTTTCATCAGCTGTTGCCTTGCCAAGGAAACACCAGATGTTGCAGGAAAGCTTGTCCTTGTACAAGCACTTTAATAAAACTTAATGTCCCAAATATCATACATACATAACAAAAAAATTTTAATCAGACCACCAGGTCTGAGAGCAGAACAAAAGGTTCTGGCACCCCCGTAAAACCAACTTGGTGTGAATGCCACCACTTCAGCAACCTTGTCCCCATTTCTAGTTATAACAAAAGTAAATATAAGTAAAACTTAAAAATACTTACTGATTGTTTCCCCTGCGGCCCCCTCAGCCACTGGCGCCCCTTCAGCAAACTTCATGAGCGTTGGCTGCTCTTCATTTAATTTCCTGGGCTTGATCTTCCTTATTTTCTGTGCTAATTGTGTTTCCTCTTGATTTTTATAAGTTGAATTTTCATTGTTTCTTGAGGTGCTTCTGCTTCTTAAATGTGCTTTGTTTTCATCTGTTTCCATTTGATTAGTTTCCTCTTCATTTGTGTTGATTCCCTTTGGCATTTCATTTCCTTCAATCAATTTGACTTTTTGAGTATTCCTTCTGTTGTTGTTTTTTGAAAATTCCCTTAAGTTTTAACTTTCATTTTTGAAATATAAATGCTCAAGTATTTAATTTTGTAGATTTAAAACTATTTCCTTGTGTTCTTTGTTGAATATTGTTCCCAGGCTCTTTTTTGAAGTTTTGTTTTGCTGGACCAAAGCCCTTCCCTCATTTCCCAGCTGATTTACTACAATTTCCCTTATGTTATATTTCAAGCTCAACAACCTTTTGGAGGGCTGACTCTAATTTGTTGATAAGGCTGTAGATGTTTGACATTTTTTTTGAATTACATCAAAAAACTGGTTTTTATAGTACTACCTTTAACATATGAATATTTTTTATTGTCAATAATAAATTAAAGACCATAAATGTAAGTTTTGCATTAGAATATTGCAATTAGACGTCAACTCTTGATATTTTGATATTATGTGCATAACTCAATGCATTTCTTTAATAAAATTCATTGTAAATAAGGCCTTTTTTATTGTAAATTATTTAAATGGACTGTGTTTATATTAGAGAGCCATTAACGCTTAGTACAAATAATGATACATAGTGCATTTAAAATCTTGTATATTTGCTTATTTATAACAATTCTGTAAACTTTTAAGTCATATTTTGTGAGTAATAATAATGTAATGGATCAATAAATTACTGTTTATTAACATTAATTAGCTGATTTTCTTTGCTGTGGCAATTGTGCATTTTCTGATATTTCTGCACTAGTATCCAATTGGTTGGCTTCACATCAAATTGCACAGGCAATAGGAAAACAAGCTGCCACCCCAACCACATCCAGTCTTGGGGTGGCAGCTTGTTTTCTTATTGCCTGTGCAATTTGATGTGAAGCCAACCAATTGGATACTAGTGTGTAAATATCAGAAAATGCACAATTTCCACAGCAAAGAAAATCAGCCAATTAATGACAATAAACAGTATTCTATTAACATATTACATTATTATTACCTTGCAAAATCCAACTAAAAAGTTTATAGAATTATTACCAATAGGTAAATATACAGGCTGTAAAATGCACTGTGTATCAATATTTGTACTAAGCATTAATGGCTCTCTAATATAAACACAGTCCATTTAAATAATTTACAATAAAAAAGGCCTGGTTTACAATAAATTTTATTAAATAAAATGCATTGAGTTATGCACATAATATCAAAATATCAAGATTTGACATCTAATTGCAATATTCTAATGCAAAATTTACATTTATGGTCCTTAATTTATTATTGATAATGAAAATATTCATGCAAATAATTATACATTACCACATCAAATGTACAACAAATTTTTTAACTATTGGAAATGCTAACAATGTAAAAAAATATTGTTAATTATGAATTGAAAAAGAAATATTAATTTTAATAAGTTGTCACAAAGAAAAGATTTATTTTACTCATCAAAGGACAAGAAGGGGAGGGAATGGGAGGAATGAATGTTGCCTTTATCTGCGCCTGTGAAAGGGACATCATCAGAGATAGTGGGGAGGGAATGGGTGGTAGTTTGGGAGTCAGGGTTGGAAGGCATGTGGCTTGATGGGGGGTTGGGGAGGCAGGGTTTGTTGGCTGGGAAGGGGCAGCAATAGATGATTGCTTCAATTTCTTGAATTCTTCTTCTGTCACGTATGCAGGCTTGACAAAACAAATGGATGGATGTGGGGGAGGCGGGAGTCTTTTCTGGACTTATCACTATCATTTGCATAGAAAATTATAAGATATGATAGGTCCTGGACAAACAAAGAAGGAAAAAGCTCATACTCCTTCTCAATTTGGGAACACAGTTTATTGTAGATGGCAGGCTTTGAGTGCCTGGGAGTAGAACCAAAATTATAGAGACATACATCTGCAAGATGCATGTTGGCATGGTTTATGGGGTAGGATCAACAGGTATGCCCACAGCCCTAATTTCTTTGGTTGCCCATTCCTGCTGCTCCATCTCTGCACTCAGTACAACTGTGTACATAGCATGTTGGGTAGCCCACTCCTCCAGCATGTCCTTGAGCTCCCTCTGGTAGGTATACCCATCTGCAATGTTTGATATTGCTGAGTAATGATTGACACCCAATGGGGAAACTGCCAATAAACCCCAACAAAACAATACAAGATTGGGCCTCACTTGTATATGTCAGACTGAAAGCTTTCCCCCAAAGACTTGAATACTTGCCAAACTTGTGGCATATGACAGGAAGATTACGTCATTGTGCGTCCTCATTGCCCTCCCTTTAATAAAATTAATAATGGTTGAACTGTAGGGGTCAGTGTCCACTAAACTGGGGCCACTGAGAACCTGATTGGATAAGATTCTGGAAGCAACCAAAACTCTGTGCATCCACAAATTGATTGTTCTCTTATTTGTGAAAATGCTGTGGAGTCCCAGTTGGAGACTTATATGGACTAGGGGCATCTGCGGGTCATGTTTCATGATGGCCATCATAAGGGGATGGGCTTTTTCATTATCAGTTGAAGTACAAGCACCAGTTGAGGTCTTCTTGGGAGGAGGGCCACAATTGGTGTGGGCTTTCAGGGTTGCAGCCACAGTGGACTTTGTAAAACCCATCACAGCTGCAATTTCCCTGAGGGACATAAGCGACCCTTGCTTTGCAACCATTTCAAGAACAATCTCTGGGGTGATCAATCTTCTTCTGCGTCTTGCAGGCTGATTGGCTGTTTTGGGATTCTGGGTTCCCTGGGTGACCCCATGGCTCACTTGGCCAATTCCAGGTGCTAGTGTTGATACACAATCTGGGTTAGCAGCTGCCTGTGCGTGATGGGCAAACAGGACCATGCTTGAGGGCACAAGAGAAAGAACATACTCCTGGGTGGTGTTTGCAGAGGGGCCTGCGGGTTGGGAGTGGCCATAGACAGAGGCCTCACTGTTAAGAGACCCAGTGTAGCCCTGCATAATTTTGTCAAGGCCAGGGAACAGCTTGTTGACTTGGTTGCTATTGGAAGAAGACATAATAAATTTTTATTAAAAAAACTAAACTCAAAAAGAGGAATGTTTATTTCAGTCAATTTTATTGTTAAGTATGTTAAGTTTCTGAATATTATGATCTAAATTTTAGCCGTCCTAAAATGGAATAGGATGATTTTTGAGAATGCCTATGATTCCTAAAAGAATTAGCACAAATCTGATCTAGATCCTTTGACATCCTTTTTGAGACACCCATAAATTATATTTATTTCAAATCCATTGCAATTATGATTTGAAACTTGATTCTTGGATTTGACAATCCCACAATTTCAGATTCTTTAATTTTTACATGATGTATATGATTTGTTTGAAATACAGAAAATCTCAAATTGTACATTAGAATCCTGCATTTCTGATTCATGTATCCCGCATTTGTTTGCTGTGTTTTGTTTTTGTTAGTTGAGTTATCTGCTCAAGGGATTTGAAATTTGACAATTTAAATAAATCAAAAAAGTCAAATTAGATGGTTGATTTTATTAAATATTTTAATTTTCACTCAGCTGAGTTGCCTGCAAAAGTGATTCAAAATTTGGACCAAGGATTTGAAAATCCTGAATTTTTATGTTCAGGTTCTGAATTTACAATAAAGTATCTTCATCTGGGGTATTCAGAAACCATATCTAAAGGATCAGCTGGTCAAGAGAACTACATATCAGTGGCAAATCAGAAGGTTTCTAAGGAGATCTTCCTTCTGTTTAAATAAAGACTACCATAGCCTCTATAAGTTTTAAGAGTATTTTAGACTGGGGAAACTTGCCCACATCTGCTAACCAAGTATTTGGAAAGAAAAGCAGTATAAGCAACATTGTAGGAATTTTGAACGTAGCCAAACTCTTGGTGAAGAGTGTACCAGAAAGCAAAAGGTTTGAAGCTTGCCCCAATAGGCCAGAGTTTCTAAGCAGTGGGTTTGAAGAAATCTTCCAGGAGCTATATACACCAAGGGAGAGGCAAGCACTGGAAGATATAATGTTATATTGTGTTGAAAGATTTTATCATGTTTGCAAGACCAGTATAATGCTTTGGCACTGGAGCCCAGTCACTTGAAGAATATCACCCCAACTCAGTCAGTCCCTGGATTTGACCCAGGAAACACCTTGATGTCCTCCCAGAATTAGGAGAACCACATATAATACACACTAAGTTTATGGCAATAGCAATATAAAAAGATAAGAATTGACAATGAGAGCCAGAAAGTTTGATAAGAATGCCTTTTCATATTGGCTCAAGCATTCTCTCAAAATTGGGCTGGGTTTTGTCATAAATTGGCATAAAGGCAGAACTACACAAAATAAGCATATTCAATGAAAGACAAGAAGTTAGCTGTTATATCTTCAGGAGCTGCCAAAATCTGCTGAATCAAAATTTAGAGGTCTAAGTCATGGTAAAGTTTCTATTAGACTATCAGGGAAAATAGAGGATCAGAAGTGATACTTGAAGGTTTGGCATGACTTGGTTCTCCTCAAGTTGCTTAGGATAGACTAGAGATAGGAGTTAGAAATCATAAACATAAGAGTAACTAGCTTATTTGGGTTTAGAAGAGAAGAAAAGTTGCACTCCCCATCTGAGTTAAATGAAAATATTGGGATATAATAGACCGATTTTCAGCACATAAAAACACCAAATGACTTGTTTTGGATGTTTAGAGGGTCTTTGGGGCTTCTGGGTGACTTTTTTATTTTTCATGCTTGGTAGCAGCCACACTTCATATCAATAGTTTTTTTGAGGGCATATCAAGCCATTAACAACTCAGCAATTAATTTTATCTGTCATGACTTCTGTTTCTGAGGATGGTTGCTGGCAACTAACATAGAGCTTTATGTGACATGTATGACTTATGGGATGTTATTTTTTAATATTAGGGGGTTAACATTCTCTTCTTGTAAGTACTGCAAGGGGCCTTGGTTAAACAGCAGTGTAAAGGTGAATGCATTATGTATCTATAATTTATTCCTTGGTGTAGTAAAAAAGAATATTTTATCAGTACCAAAAATGTATGATTTTGTAAGGATAATAAGTATAAATCATATAAGATAAAAACTTATCATAATACTATTTTTTGGTTTTAAGCCAAATTTATTGTGGATTGGCACTAGTGAGTTATTGGGATCAAGGGGTGATGGAGATACTTAGATGGCTTTTTTCACCATATATCTAGTTTAAATCAGGCAAGAGGGTATGTGAGGCACACCAGGAAGATAGGTTTGAGTGGTTTAAATTATTACTTCATAAATATTGAATGGTAATTTAATAATTGATTGTATTCAAAGTAGAGGGCATACTAAGGATAATAGATTATTATTAAAATAGATTGAATTACCGGTAAACAGATTTATCTGGATAAAAGTTTTTTAATGGAGAATCTTTATAAGAATTTTCGAATAGGAGAGAGATTAAGCGCCGTCTATTGGGCTTTTAACAGGGGCAACATGAACTTCTTTTCAAGTTTATGGAATTTGAGTACCGACTTGACCTCATTGGATGAAATTTGTGATGAAAGAGTAAAGATGATCTTGTTTATAAATGTTTACTTCTTTTGATTCAATTATTTGTTGGAATGCTAGTTTGCGCAAAATACTCCTAAATTATGGATCTATCCAATGGTGTATATTAATGTGATGATTGTATATGTTTATTCAAGCATCCTGAATATTCTCCGGGCAATGGAAGGAATCTAAGGCCAGGGGAGGAAGTGAGATTTGCGCTGTTTAGCAGGTGTCAGGATTGGGCCTTTTATGAAATCAGTGTAGCTTTATTTTTGCAGCATGTATATTAGGCAATGGAGAAAGCGGAAAGGTTTCAAACATAGCAATATGGCATGGCAGCAGTATATTGATATTTATGAGAGTAGGGGTTTTATTTAACTGGGCAAAGTTTGATAATTCATTAAACCAGTTGTTGGTAAGCGATCGGCGGTAAAGTGTTGGAATGGGGCTTTGTTGAGATCAAATGGTCAATTATGATGTTTAATTAGGAAGGATATGTCGATGTAGTGTAGAAATTGGCCTGTAGTTGTAGAAGGAGTTGGCATTTTAAGACGGAATTGTCATTGTTGTTGTTTGTTCATTAAAAAGCATCGGCGGCTTTAATCATATTTCTCCGCAATGCGTTGGGGATGCAAATTGGCCGGCAAAATGGGATAATTTGCCGCTGATTTCATGCATTTGCATGGCAGGCAATTAAACCTAATCGGGGGCGTGATCGATTAAAGATTCGGGTTGAAGTGTTAAGCAAGGGGTTAGGCGATGCCAGCTTCAAATGGCAGGAATCCTATCGCCTTAAGCATTTGTCTCAGGTGTAATCCACCTCGGCACCTCGAATGTTGTTTTGCAATTATCAACCAGCATTGAATCTGGCAAGTCGAGATTCGAAAGCCTTAGCAGCGATCGTCGCCTGGTCACATGCCCGCCCGATAGTTTCCCAATGGGTGTTTGTAAGTTGCGCCTCCGTTTAGTAGCCAATGACGACATCTGCTCCAGCCTCGACTCGGCCAAAACCTACTTCCTGGCCAATCATCGCTGTCCCCCGTCTGGGCCACAAGCAACCATGTATTTAGCAAGTATAAAGGGCACCCTTCTCTGCCATCTGCAGCATGCCCAACCGAAGCAAACTGACCAATAGAGAATTCAACATCCTCGAGAGCCTATTTCGCCAAGACAGCAACCCTCGGCTTGCTATCCGCCGCAACCTTGCCAAGCAGCTGGGCATGCCTCAAAGGACCATTCAAATCTGGTTTCAGAATCGTCGTGCCAAAGCCATCCGTCTCAATGAATCATCCCCTCCCACTCGCCCCAGCTCCCCCTCCCTCCCCACCTACCTTGTCCAAAGCCACCTTCCTGCCCCCATCATCTCTCCAACCCTCAGGATATCGGAGTTCTGGGCAACCACCATGTCCTGCATCAAATACTACAGGCACTAGCTGCCCTCTTGGATATACTTTCACTTTTCAATCCAACCCTTATCATTTCAATCCATTCCACAAGTTAAGAAACCTACTCCACTTTACTTCTCCACTATCCACATCCCTTCAAAATCCACCTTGTGTTACAAATAGTAACACAAACCTACCAATAAACAATTCTCACCATATCTATATCCCAGATTAGGTATTTCCATAGCAAATATGGTAACTTTAAAGCCAATCCACTTTACCCAATGTAATACTTGCCTAATATACTGCATATTCCACTTTTATAACAACCTATGATGCAATCTTAGTTCAGCATATTCTAGATACATTTATAGCTCTAGGCACCAAATGACTAAACAGTTTAATATACACCACCAAAATTATAAAAGATCACCCAGCAGAAACCAATCCTCACTGCTGCCCTGCATGGGTAACCCAATTTTACCAACCAAGCAAAGTCAACTTAAATACCCACAATCACCAATAAAACCATCAGTTATCAAATGATTCCCAGGGCACCCTAGCATAGTAAACCCTTAGCCCTTGGTTCAACCATGTAGCCCACCTCTTTTGAAAATGGGTCAGGCACCCACCCCCACTGAGTCCAACCTGCTTGAGCATAGCCAACAAGCCTTCCCCATCTTTCCCAAGGAATATCCTGGCATTTTTTTACAGATGATGTACCCTTTTGAACAAGTAGCCAAGATGTACGTCTGGATCACCAATGCCCTTTGCTGATCAACAGTGGGTCAAGTGCAAACTAAGCTGTTGAATGGACCTGATCAACCAACTGCTAAAGGACAGGTTCAGCGGTTAAAAAAGTTTGGCACCAGGGTTATTGAAGGGCAACCCTACCATTAAATAACCGGCAGGATCCATCCAAGCAGAGTTTGAGGCAAGGGCTGAGGTGCCAGAGAAGAGTTGGCCAGGCAGAAGCTTGTATCTGATATAACAGTGCAGCATACCTATCTAGGCAAAGACAAGTGATTAATGTAGGCCTTGAGCCAGGAGTAGTGTGCCATTTCCCGGGGTAAAAAATGCTGTACATATATCTCTGGGAAGTATAAGATACAAAAATAAGGGGAAATTAAAGAAGGGAACAGTATCCTTATTTGATAAGGAAGAAGAGTGTTATATAGTGAAGTGATAAGCCACACATTGTCCATGTAGATGATGGCAGCCATGGGGATTTTGAAGATCCAGATCCCTGTGTGTCTTAAATGTTTGATGCTAGTGCAATATCTGGATTAAATGTTAGTACCACCTATTAATAGGTAATTACTCATTTATTGAGGAAATGATTTCCTGATTGGGAGTTATGGTGCACCTGCTCTGCAGAGGCTACCAAGGTGTCATGTGTTGTAATGCTGGCTGGTTCAACTATCCTTAATTAGCTTTCATATCAACCACTAATCAATTAGGCTTTAGTTAGGTGCACACTGACTGGCATGGATTGTAAGGTCTAGCCCAATATGATACAAGATTATAAAATAAGCCATGTAAGGCATTTGGATCTAGATTTAATAAGTATAGAAAGGTGGGAACAGTTTTTAAGAGTGTTTTTAAGAGAACTGCAAAAATCTTGTAGTTTGACACAAAAGGGGTCATTGAAATTGACTACTACTAAGAAAATTATATAAAATAGGGTGTTGAATAACAACTTATTTATACCTAACAGTATATCAATGTTGGGATATTCCCCATGAGAATACCTTAACATAAAGGATGAAAGGTTATCCTTCCTGTAAAAATGGTGGCAACAAGCTAATTCTTTGTTGCCTGGCTACTTCCATTTCAACAATTTTAACTACTAAGTAAAAACTTGTAGCTTTAAAAAGTAAATTTAGTAAATATGTTTTTTCAAAGATTAAACACTATCAGTGACTTTGAAAGTATGTGTGTACATTTTGAAAGCAAGATTAAAAGATTTAAAAGTTAATTTGGGGAAATTTGAAGTGGAAATAAAATGGTTAAGGGCAAACCACTTAGAATTTCAGCTTATATGTTTACTCTTCTAACTGCCTTTATTTATAGTAAAAATTAGTGGTCTCTTGGGAAGATCACCAAGGGGAAACAGGTAGTTTATGGAAAGGCAGGATGATAATCCTGGTGAAAACATGGTGAAGGTTAGAACAGAGCTTGACAGCAACAACTTGCAGATCTGCAGCTGCAGTGGTGGGGAAAAAGCAGTGGTTGCATCAGCAGATGTAAAAGCAAAAAACACACCTATTTTAGGATGGTAATAAATAAAAGAAATAGAGAAACTGTGTGTGAACACAGAAGCAAAAGAAAAAGCAAAGGCAAAAGCAAAAAACCAATAAAATTGATTTCTTGAATATAATACTGTAAATTCAGAACCTAAGAGTAAAAATGTGGGATTGTCAATTTTTTTGCGTGAACTCACCAACTCACTGAAGTAATTTTCATCCTTTTATATAAAAAAGTAAGTTGTTCTGGGATAAAAATTACTCCATTAAGTTGGTGAGTTCACACAAAAGAATTTGACAATCCCGCATTTTTACCTTCAGGTTCTGAATTTACAGTACTGATAATTCCATAAATTAATTTAAGTTTAGACTTAAATTTTTGCTTCAAAGAGCCTGCTCTTTAGAGCAGGGCATGGCATGGTTGATAAGTTACTCTGCTAATAGATTGTACAGACTAGTGGGTCATCAACAGCTTTCAGATCCCAAGCTAATTTTGATTGATCCAAGCTAACAATTACTAAGTGTTATTATAATCACTTGTTAGCACAAGTGTGCATCTATTCACATCTATTACCTAGCAACTAATCTATCAATCTTGTCCCCTTAATAGTGTTTAAACTTTTTACTTCATAATAAATAAGAATCAATCCTTTAATATATATACACCTTACTATAAAAACCAGTTTTTTGACACAAGTCCTACTCCGGCCTTTAAAAAGAAATATACATTGTAGAATCCTTAAGCTCAGCAAAGCCAAGCATGATCCACAGCATCCTGGGGCATCTGGGCTGGGGTGCCATCCTTCAAGTAAACTAGCTCCACAGAAAGGTCATTGAAGTGGGCTTAGAAACATACAAACTATTTCAACTGTCTTTATAAAGAAATCCTTGAATCTGATGCATACATCATATTGTCTAGATGTGTAAAGCCACCCTGAGGTTGGTAAAGCTCCTGGGATAGCCTTTTAAATCACCCTAGAAGAATATCTTGGCCTCTTGACAAAAGCTTCATCTCTTTTGCTAGCCTTGATCATTACTCATCTGGTGTTTGGTTATGAGTTATCTGTCTACAACAATTTTTATACTGATTTTCTTGATCAGCATTGTAATAAGAAATGCTAAGAAAATTCTCTATATTTAAAAGGAACAAACATTTAGGATATGAACATCTTTATTAATTGTAGAAGGAAGAACCTCTTAGAAGGCTTATGCACTAGTTTATTGCACTATTGTACTACTACTTTCCAGTTCCATCAAGCTGTGATTCTGCTGTTCTTATTCACTATATATTGGTGTCAATCTATTGGTGCTGACTAATTTAAGGATATCTCAGATAGACAAGATGGTAAAACTCTAGTCTATCTTCTCTTTAGAGGCCACCAAGGTATGTCCTGGGTCAAGTCATGGGACCAACTGGGTTAAGGTGACATCCTTCAAGTGACTGATTTCAAGCCCTAAAACCTTATGTTGAGTCTGCACTGAAACTCTTATAACACCTTATCCACTAACATCCTAGCATCTGAACCATGTATCAGCACATCTGCTTGGGGTTGCCCTTCTTTGGGGGTGTGAAATTCCTGGAACAATTACCCAAACTCACTTCTGAGAAGCTCTTTTCCCCTTGGCCAAAGCTTGAAACCTCTTGTTATCCTGGTCTATTTTTCCTCAGGAGTTTGGCTACATGAAAACCTCCTACACCTCTGTCTGTACTGATCTTCTTGCGCAACACTAGGTTAAGAGATGTTAGGGAAGATTTCCATTATAATAATACTTTTAAAGCTTTTGGGGTCATAAAATCTTTGTTTTCCAGAAGGAAGATCCCCTTATGACCTTCTGAAGTTTCATTGATTGCTTGGTTCTGATATTGCTTTCAAATTTTCCCCAAGCTGTGGCTCTATTTTCCCTTTCCTAGATTGGTGTCCAATCTATCAATTCTTCAGGACTAGGATGGTCTTTAATGCTCAGGGAAGAGGGGCATATGTGTAAAATAGAATTCAATATGATATCTAGATACCCTTCTCAGTTACACTATTTAATGTCAGATATATAGCCCCTTGTTCCAGGGGTTTCTTCTTTTGTAAAGTTCTTTCAAAAGCCTAAGCTAATTCATGCAGCCTCTTTTCTATCATAGAATCAGCTTCCAGTCTTACCTTTTAAAAACCTAAAACTTTCTCACAATGCTCTCTAGTATGTTTCTTAAGCTTTGAGCTACTTCAACAACAAATTTTATCAGGAAGCCAAGCCTAAAATCATCTGAAGATCAATTGTTCATCATCTTGAAAATTTCTGCCAAAATTTTCCTGGGCTTGCTGCAACTCAAATAGGAAATCAATGTTTTGTTGATCAAAGCGTTAACATTTCCTCTAATTCCTTCAAGGTTTATCAAGGCCTAAAATCCTCCCATTTTTATGGTGAAATACCATTAGAAGCACTTCCCCAGAATTTCTCCAGCATTTCTCTTTCATTTCCCCCCCATAGCAAAAGCATTGAGAAAATTTCACTGGGGTGTGTCCCTCTTTTATTCTTGTGTTGCAACCAAGATTGACACCCTTGCCTGTCAACATATATCATAACATGAATGGGCACTTGTAGAGCTGCCCCTTGATTTATTTAATAGAATAGGGCCCAGTGCTTCAAATGTTGAGATACAGGTAATATCCCCAAATTAGGAAAAAATGTCAATTCTAGATGTCAATCCCTCAATAAGTTATTTAACATTAACATCATAATTAGATCCTGCCGCAATACCATCTTTGTGTGTATTGATGGCCCCTTTCACTGTATAATATTGCTAAGCTCCCAATAAAGTTACCTTCTTATTATTAATATATGTTCTTTTTTTCTGGACTGTTGTCTTCCCCAATCTAGATACTGAACTATAATTAGTTCAGTTGAAGCATTTGTAGCAATCTCTCTGAGAAACGTTTAAAGATGTTTTCAACCTTTTCCTGAGACACCATAAAGTATACACTAAAAGTATAGCATGTTTCTTATCCATTGAAAGTATCTATACCATATCAGTGTCTCTCTAACTATGCCTAACAGAAGCTAATATAAGGGGCAGGAAGATGTTCTGTCATTTTTTGTTCTGATAACCAATTTTCTGTTATTTTGATGAAATCTTGGTTGGCAGAACTCATTTTTTAATAATTTAGCCTTTTTAAATTTCTTTTGATTAGCTTAGTTTTAATAGTGCTTAATTTAAGCTAAAACCTATTTTTTAAATTTCACAGGCTGTTTTCTGTCAACTGGCTAAATTTTAATCTTTTAATTTATTTTTTATATGAAAATGAAAGGAAATTTAAAAATGAAATGAAATACCAATTGAAAACAAACAGATTTTCTGTCAAACCTAATAAATTCAAATTGGCATCAAAATTATATTTATAAACTTTTTAAATCCTTAATGTTTTAATTTTTAATATTTATGTCAAGTATATACTTCTAGAAAGTATAATAAACAAAATAAAGAGGAAAATCAAGAAGAGAATGGTACTTTATTTGATATGAATATTGGTGGCTATACAGTATCATGGGAAGTTACATGCTGTCCATATACTTCATGGTAGTAATGGAGCTTATCCAGGTAATGTCTCATTTAGAACTCAAAAGGGTTGAAACCCGTATAAGATGGGTGATTAATAAGAGTGCCACCAATTAATTATTAGTTTGGGAATCACTCAGGGAATTACTTTCCTGAGGTAGGTAATTGTAGATGTTGTAACATCTCCACCATGGGGTGCTGGAATTTAGAGACTTAGGATTTTTCTTGAGACTGTCAGGGACTTGAGCTTGGTATTGATACAGTTTTTCATTGGGAATAGGTAGTAGTGAATTTCATTGGGCATTTCTTGGCTTACATAGGCAGAGTTGGTCATGATGCATGAGTTTTAACACTGTGTGGGTACCAATTCCTTTGGCAAGGTAGGTATTATTGGGGCAACAGCACTCATGTTGATATTGGCCATGTTGACACTATAGCAAAGTAAAAAATTTGTTTTTAATAATGCTGTCTTTTGGATATCAATGCTTTTTTAATTAGGTATAAAAATTAACCTAAAAATTTTAAATGCAAAAATAAGCAATACGCATATGGTACCATAAAGTAATACCAAGTATCTCAAAAATTCAATAAAAATATAATTTTTTTATAAAAAGAATAAGGAGATATACGTACTTATTTTTCTTTTTACTATGTAATTTACAATCTTTAATATAAAAATATTTTTATTCCAGAAGTAATTAAAATTGAAGGATACAGAAATAAAGAAAGAAACAACTTATACACAGAAAAATATAAGAAAATGGATTTTATTTATTCATTATACTTACATAAGCACAGCTTAAAATATCTCATGCTTTATGAATAAATTAATAAAACATAAGATATATCACATATTTACACCTTAAAACCATACCTAAAACTTACCAGGTATACATAAAAAGATTATTAATATCTTAATAAATTGAAAAATATAAAAATTTAAGAGTAAAAAATATATAGGAAAATCAAAGAAAGGCTTATTGAAATCAATTAAAGCCACCACCAAGGGCAGTTGTATGTAATATTCCTGACACCAAAGATACCCAGGTTACCCTGCTCCCAATATGAAAAATACACCTAATAAGTCCATCCATCTCTCCACAGTTTCAACAGGATTTTCTCATACTAAAAAATGGTCATTTTAATGGGGACAAAAGTCCAAAAAAATTCAATATAGAACAAAACAATTCAAAGGTACCTGCCTGCCATTCTGTGGGCCCCAGCCAGCCTTCTGGGGCCCAGTAACCCTACACTGACCCAAAGCAGCCAATCCCTCACGGTCTGGGACCCCAAACCAATCAATTAAACCAGGGCCCCCAATCCAAGTTCCTAAGGGCAAAATCAGGCCAAACCACTCCCAAAATAGACTAAGGAATTGATCTGGGTCCCAACCATTTTCTGAAATATGCTGAGCTAACTATTTGTGAGCAACAAGAATCCTGCTACCATCAGAGGAATCAAGAAGAACAAGAGTTTGGCCTCTATTCACTTCACAAACCCCAAAAGTCACCATCTAGACTTTTGGGATCCCCAATCTAATGTTTTTACTCCAACTTACAAAAATCTGAACCATGTTTGTACTATAAATAAAGGAATCACCCTCAATAATATGTTGTTCTATCATTGAGAGTTTTAAACCTCAATTAGAACATCATATAAATCAATCTCTTAATTAAAAACTAAGAGAAGGAAACTACTAAGCTTTAGTTACCCCAATTCAGAAAATAAGATGAATCATCTTCTTTTCTCAGCTGTGCTAACAGTATTCTTAGGGATTAGGAGGATAATAAAATAAGTCTCCTGTGTTTGGACCCACACCTCAAAGAGCCAAAGAAATGTATTATGAGGATCCATCACAACTTAACTCTTAATACACCACCCCATGGCCTCCCCTGGTGTTGACTTGGTCTACCACACCCATGGAGGTTTAAACCTCCATATATTATGTCCTGTCATAATTTTCAAGAGTTTTTAGTTGCTACAACACACACCAAGGTCATCAAGTGGTTAATGACTGTATATTTCATTTTAACATCCCTGAAAGATTTTCAGCTCTATAAATTGATGCCATATCTAATCCAGCTAATACCAACCAGCCTTGTGTAGTACAGCAGTGGCTACATTAATGATGTATTTATTGATTTCTGCCACCTTGTACTTCTTCTTCACCACCTTTTGAACAGCCTCCTGAGGGACCACTTGGCATTTAAACTGTCTGCATGTTGACACTTTGTTGATATTCAGAAAGTTGACTTTAATTTGGCACTTAGGCCAAAGCCTACTAGCTGTGTGCTAATTAAACTAATTTTTTATGTTTTACCCCATAGTTGGAATTGACAATCAATAATAAAACAAAGTCAATGTTGACATCAACTAAGAATAGGCTTAATTTTTATTAAAAAATAAGAAGGAAATTACTATTAAAAATGCCAAATGATTATGATTTTAATTTAAGCCCAACTCCAACAATAAATCTACACAATGTCAGCATAAATTAACAGTTTATTATATTTATTAATAAAAATACATGTAATCTGGAATATCTTCACTTATAATAAGTTATTTACAGTTATATTTGGCCCTTTGTTTCATAGTTATTTGATATATAGTGGTTAAAAATTTAAAGCTTTGTTTTATATTATATCAGTGGTTTATTATAGCTTTGAAACTGTTGGATGTGTTCCAGTTAACCCTTAAAAATTGGATTAAGCCGGATTGTATAGGTTAAAACTAGGGGTTATATAGTATTATTTAAAGTCAAAACAAAGGAAACCCAACACAAAAGCAAAAGTGGGACAAGGGGAATAAGTTAAGCACCTAACAATGATATAATTTAAGCAATATTTAATAAAGCTCCACTATAAAAGAAGGTCAACTTTGGCAAAGTTGTCACCTTCACTAATTTAATAATCAAAAGACAAAGCTTAACAATTTTAACTTACAGAATGGTAAGCTTAGAACCCCAAAACTTCACATAATAATAAAACCACTACTTAAAATATGCAGTAATTAGTTTTTAAAAGTTATATGAATATAACTTTATTATAGCCCAAATCACAATTAGCCTATTTTCAGACTAGATTTTGAACCCAATCTTAATTTAATTAAGATTTATATGTTTTTTATATAGTGGTTTACCTCAATAATGCTGACTGTCTACAAGTTGACTGTCAGATTTAAGACAACTTTTTAGGCCAACTGTCTAGAATAAAAATTTTAATACATGTCAACACTTAAAATGTCAACACTAAACATTTAAATGTACTGTAAATTCAGAACCTAAAGGTAAAAATGCGGGATTGTCAAATTGCTTTTGCATGAACTCACCAACTTACTGGAATAATTTTCATCCTTTTATATAAAAAAGTAAGTTGTTCTGGGATGAAAATTACTCCATTAAGTTGGCGAGTTCATGCAAAAAAATTTGATAATCCCGCATTTTTACCTTTAGGTTATGAATTTACAGTAGGTTTGTCCAACTTTTTCTTAATAAACAGCCTCAATACTGCATATCTTAATAATATTGAAGGTTTTTTTTGTATAGTCTATATAATAATTCTCCACAACTTGATATATTTTCAGCTTTATCTTTCATTTTTTATACCTTACTCACAGTTATTTCTCAAACCCCTTTTTCTTTAAAGTATAAATCAAAGAAACCCCAGACTAATAAAAAACCCAATAAAAAATGCCAAGGACACTGTTAAGCCCAAGGATTCTTCTTCTACAAAAAAGTACTTAAGAAACAGCCTAAAAAATATGTACAAAAAAGAAAACCCCCACACCTTCAGCTTCTGAGAAGGACTCTGATAATGGTTTCACCTCCCATAGCTGGTATGAGTCTGAGGGAGATGAAGATCCCATCAGCAAGAAGAAAAGAAAGGCAAGCTTTAAGTCCTCTCCTGAACCCTCCCCTGGCGGACATGAATATGATGAGCAACATGAGTACATTCCTGGTTTTCAACACACATCTCCTGGGCCATGGGATGCAATAAAAGCCCACAATATTTGCAATGTTAAGGGCTCCTTCAGGATCACTAAAGAGATTCCCAAAAGTTCTTTCCATTAATTTCAGTCAAAGGTGGCCCAAGCATGCTCAGTGATGGCCATGTGTTTAACTGTAATAATCAGAAGCAAGGAAGCAAGAGCAAACGTTTCAAATGTGAAGGCAGAAGCTGCCCAGCACGCTTAAACACCCAAGGTTGGGATAAAGTAACCTTGGAAAAGGGGGAACATACCTGTATGGCTCCCACCACTTTGATTGAGAAGATGCTCAAGTGGTACCTATTCCAAATGATCCCAGTATCAAAAGACATTAAAGTAACTCATCATGGCAGTAAGAGACCACCAAAAACTTGAGCAAAGAGAACCTTAAAATTTTCCCTGACTGTGAACAGCTTGTTAAGTATATCTGTGATAGACACTGAGAGCTAACCCCAATTGGAAAAAGTGCAACCTAACTAAAAGACCAAGTCCTTACTCCTGAGTTGAAAATGACCCAAGACAATGAACAGTTCCTTCTTCATGATGATGGACCTGGTGCAAAAGAAAGGATCATATTTTATGCCACCTATAATAGTCTAGAGCAACTGCATGCCACTGAGACTTGGCTCTGTGATGGGACATTTGCAACATGTCCTAAGTTATTCTATCAGCTGTGGGTAGTGCATGCTCAACTTGATGGTCAATTCCTCCCCTTTGCATATTTTCTTCTTCCTGGAGCCTCAGAGGAGATATACCTAAGAGCATTCAAGATTCTACAGGAGGGCCTTAAAGCTATTCCCACTGAGGCTGGAAAGAATCCTGGTTTGTCAACAAGTGCTAATCCTGATGATACTGATAACAGATGAAGTCACCCTAGCTGCTGAAGAGAAGGCACGCAATAGAGCCCTTGGCCCCAAAATAATTATCATGGATTATGAGACAGCCCAATATAATGCCTTTGTAAAAACCTTCAATGGCAAGGTACAAGGGTGTTTCTTTCATTACCAACAGGATATTAATAGACGCCTTAAGGGCAAGATCCTCCTCAGCTCTCTCACACAACAAGATACAACTAGTAAATGCAAGTTTCTGATCCAGAAGTTTGTTGCTCTTGCATTTATTAATCCTGAGCATGTTGGCCAATGATTTGAGCTTCTCTGTAACAACCCTGATGTCTTGAGCCATTAAGCTGAGTTCCAACCCTTCTTTGACTACTATGAGCCACAGTGGATGGGGCGCAAGGTGGTCAGCTGCAGGGGCAAGCCAGAAGCAAAGGCAATCTGGAATTGCTACCAGTCTGTCCTCAAGGATGAAAATAAAGACAACATTGTGCCTGGAAAATTGGCACAAACATCTAGAGTACTCCTTTGGTGTGAATCCCAGATACAACACCTTTTTTGAGCACCTTAAGGCTGAAGAGGGGAAGGCTGTCTCCTCCCTTTGGGATATGAAAGTAAGGGCTCTAAAGAGAACAAAACAGTGCAAGGCTAGAATTTAAAAAGAGCAGATAAAGACAGCTGTCAAGAATAAGTATAAGCTAACTGATCTTGGGGAGCAGATAGGAAAGATTGCCACTGTACTCTCTTGCAACAAACCTCCACCTTAGTTTATAATAAACATTTTTTTTGCTCTTTCTGATATTTGATTATATAACTTTAATTTAAAAACTAATAATATTATTTAACAAGATTATTTAAATTAAAATCTTAGAAGGAATTAATAGTTTTTATAAAAGATTTATATGTTAGAGCCTGGATTATCTAGCTTAAATAGTTGTTTTAGAACTAAAGTATATGTAATTTTGGGTTGTTATTATATCAACTATTCTTAAAATAAAGTGTTTATCTTTAGTTTTATTATTATTTTATATACTTAATTTTTACCAAGCTTTTTTTGAAAAATAATTTAAGAACTTTTTATATGGCAAATAAAATAATTTTATAGTAAAAACAGTTAATTTCATAGTAAATTTTTTTTGAAGTGTATTTTTATTATATTTTTCAATTTTTTTGAATTGTTTTTTATTTTTATTTTTGGATTTTAAATGATCATATTACCCTAAAAACTATTTGGAGATTAATTTTTACTAGGTAAAATGTTAGCATTTGATTTTTTGCTTGTTAAAAAACTGTCAAATTTGAGTAGGCTACATGATTGTGAACTTTATCTAGACTTTTCTAATGTGTTGACCTGGGTATAAAATTAATTTTGACAGTCAACAATCAGACATTTTAAATGCTGACTGTTCCCCCTCCTGATAGTCCTGCTCTTTTCTCTTATTCCTCTTAGGGGACACTCTCTTGGCCAGGTAGTATAACTTGGAGATGGTACTTCCCTGCTCCTCCTGTAGCTTCTAGATTTTTTGTATTTAGGATTGGCATCAAACTTAGCCTTAAATTGCTTGTTCTAAACCTCAAGGCTAGACTTCATCTTCATCTCTGTTGTGTTCTGAGGCGCAGCACAGACACACAACAGGAAATCATAACCTTAGGATTGGATTCATACTAAGCCTTGGGTTAGTTGGCAGGGAAGGTGAAGCAATTACCTTGTGGCCCTGAATAGTAAATCTCTACTAGTTGTGGCTAGAGAGAGGCGCTGAAGTACAAGAAGACACAAAGACAAAAATGTGAATATAACTTAAGTTTTATTGGTGATAACAAAATAGAATGTATATTGGTTGCAGGTACCAAAAAACAAAATAGAGACAATGACATCACTTGCCACAAGTATGAGTGGGGCAAGTGAGTTTCTCAGAGAGAGGAAGACAAGCAGCTGTATTTCCATCTTTGGGAATCAACTCATTTTGAGAGGCAATGACAAAAGCAAGAGATTTGTCCTCAGAAGAACCCACCAAAGACAAAATCAAAAGAGCGTGTAACATGGGCATTCATAACAATCTTCACATTCAGGCAGGCACTGTGGAAGTTCCAGGATGCAGTAGCCCCACTCTGTTCTCTCCTGGTAGGCATCTTCTTGACAATACAATGTTTTTTGAAGTACTCAAGGTAACTCTTGAAGATATTGGAGCTCTTCTTCAAGTAAGTATCTTCCTGGATAGCCTCAAAGCCGAGCCCAATGTGCTCAGGCTTTACAAAAGCCAAGGCAGCAAACTGGGTGATAGCAAAGCGGCACTTCCCTTTACCATCATTAAGATAATTGTCAAAAAGCTCCTTCTTGCTCTTGAGGTGTTTGATAAGGTCCTGTCTGAAATGGAAGAAGTAGCCCTGTACTTTTCCATTAAAGGTGGCCTCAAAGGCTCTGAACTGAGAAATCTCAAAGTACATAATGATAACCTTTGGCCCAATTGAGCACACATAATCTAGCTGCTCAGCAGCCTGGGAAGACCCATCCTTCTTAACAGAGAAAGGGTTTTCTCTGTTAGAGTGGGTGGGAGGGAGGAGCTTGTTGGAAGGAAGGGAGCTTAAAGCATCCCAGACAATCTTGAACGCTATGGTGTAGACTTCAGTATTAGCACCAGGAAGGAGGAAGAACAGGGGGGATAAAATGGGCATTAAACTACCCGTGCAGGACCCAAAGCTGCTTGAATAGGGTGAGGCAGGTTGCAAAAGTGTTGTTGCACAGCCAGACGGTAGCAGTGTTAAGATGCTACAGGTTTTGGGTTGTGGTATAGGCAATGATGCTATCCTCCACTTAACTGCCCATTGTCATGGAGCAGGAACATCTCTCCATTCTTGGTTTTTTTGAGGGCATTTATTGAGGACCAGGTCTTTGATGGTGGTGGCACTCTTGGCCAGGGGGTTTGAGGCTTGACACCTATTGCTCAAAAACTTGATCAACTGGCCATGGGTTGTCACCCTCTTGAGATTAGTGGGAGAGAGGTACTTGAATGCAAGCACAGTCAGCTGGGTTGGGGAAAGGTATTTTGAGGTGGGCATAATCTATACCAGAAACCACTTGAGAAGGCAGGCTTTGAGTAGTGTTGGGCATTGATGCAGGTATGCTTTATCTTAATGGTTTTAACCTTATTCCAGTGAGTTGTGCTGAGCTGCACTGGGCAGGAGCAGTCCTTGTATATGTAGTTTCTGAACTTGAAGCCTCTATAGGTGTGGTTGGAGCTGAAAATAAACCTATTGCATCCCAACAGCCAGCTCATCTTTCACACTAATAATGGAGAAAACTTGGGGAAGGAACCTTAAACTTACTATCAACATTAAAATTTTGTTGGTCACTGAGAGTCCCAGTGACCAGCAGGAGAATAGAAGAAGCCAGGAAAGTAATCAGGGTGTGGTTTAGAATCATCCCCCAAGGAGCTGGAATTGGGAGAACTGGGCAGATGAGGGAAGAAGGGGGCTTGTTCTGGTGCTCCTTGTGTGAGAGACTTATCCTTGGGGGACTTCTTATTAGAGTGCTGCTTCTTAGTGGGATCTTTGTCAGATACCAAGTTGTAAAAGCTATGATCTGTAACAGACCCCCTGATTCCTTATCACTGATGAATTGAGCTAAGCTCTGCTTATGGGAGGGCTTGAGAGGGCAACTGTGGTGAAATCAACTCCCTGGTAGTCAACTACCAGATATGCAAATACATTAGTGTTTTTTTTGCTTAAACAATTTAAGCTAACTTTTACTAGTAAATCAGGGGTATGAAACTGAAAATTAAGATAAAAACACTAGAAATAAACTCTGTTTAATAATTCTGTTAGTTCAAAAATCAATTTAAGAGGTAGTTTATATGTAATTTCACTAATAAAAATCAAAACCACCAATGATTAACTCTCTAGAAGTAAAAAAGGCCAAGTCAACACTTTTTAAGTCAAAAACTAATTTTATTAATAAAAAACACATCTTCACATATATATTTTATTATTATTTACTATTATATATTCATTATTAGTATCCACAGTTGTAACTTAAGCTCCCAAGCATCACTATATCAGATTTAGTAGTATATACATTAATCAAGTATCTTCTTGTTTTACATTATGTCTATTACAGGTTGCTAGATCAATTAGTGCCACATAAATTAAGCCTGATTTATTAATATATTTAATATGTAATTTATAGAAAACATAAATTTGACTCCCCCCTGTTCAACACTATCCACTTGCCACATAATTGGTTTGACGCTTAAAAAATCAGAGGCTCAGATTTAAGGCTAAATTAATAAGTGTTGCACTATGGGTGCCGCTCAACACCCACCAAGTCAACACTTTAACTGGGGGACTAGTACAGAGAGCTTCTTAACGTTTTAATCAACACTATGGTAAATAATTCACTCCCAGCTCCTCCCAGCATAATACAATCACTAATAGACACCTTCCCACTCATTTAATTTTTTGAACTTATGTTTATTTTTTATTTTTGAGCATATGAAACTGCTTTGCTTTTGGGTTAAATCTTGAACCTGTTTTTAAATTAAGCAAGTTTTAAATGTAAAAAACATAGTAATTTTGATCTTTTTTTGCTTAACTCCAAGAAACTCAACAATGAGAATTCAGATTTTTTCACTTGACAGTGAGAATTAGGGGTTTTTCAGCTGGTCAATAGTGCCAAACTTGACACTTTACTAACCTTTTAGGTGGTTAACCCCTAATAAAAAATTTCCCACCAAATAACTTTTTTCAAATATGTTCCATTAACCCCTACCACTCCCCAAATCATTTTTATTCATTTTATCTTGTTTTTAAATATCTGTTACCCTTGATTTACCCCTAAGATGTTATGCTGAACCTGACATCTTTGAGACTTTACTACATAAAACACTATTGTATATGCTATTACACTTTATATCTATACTTTTTGCTTCTATTTTGTTTTTCTTTGATTTCATATTCTCTTTTTATGTTAACAATCTTTCAATGTATTCTTCTTACTTCTATTTTTTTTGCTTTATTATGTTTTTATATATCTTTCCTATTGCTTCATTTGCAATAATAACCTTTATTTTAGCCAAGATCAAACAAACCCACCAAGAAGACCCAGCACTTAGCCTTCCCCAGCTCTAAAGCCCCTGCCACTACCCCTAAGCATGCCAAGAAGGCCTTCAAGTCCAAGACTCCCCTCTCTCATTACCCCTCCATCATCATCCCCCATTTCTCTTCCAACAATAAAAACAACAATTATCTCACTGATCACTCTTATTATCAGTTTGAGACTGACTATGAGCCCTCTATAAAGCACTGTGTTAAGAAGAAAAAGGGTGCTCAAGAGCCTACTTCTTCTGATAAAGAGAAGAAGGCCTCTAAGCAGGCGTCAAGGAATGCCTCCTCTCTTCCCCTGGTGGCTCTTCTTACTTTCCTTTACATGATTATCAGGAGGAGCCCAAGGACTACTCAAAGAAGTTCAAGGCCACTGGCCACATGGCTTGGGATCCACTGGCCACCCACAACATCTGTAACGTGGATGAGGAGTTCAAAGTTGCCAAGCACTTCCCCTGCTACTTCCCCATCATGCTGATGAAGTTTGGTCCTGGTTATATGGCTGATAATTACATTTTAAATTGTAACAATCAGAAGCGCCAAACCAAAAGTAAGCACTTTTTTCTGTGAGAACAAGCCTTGTGGTGCCCGCCTGAACACCAAAGACTGAGAAAGGGTGACTGCTAAGAAGGAGGAGCACCCATGTGATCCCCTTAATCACGTAATCATAATGATGCCAAAGTGGTATCTTGTTCAAGTAATCCCCACCTCCTCTCACCTCTAGGCTTCTGATCTGGCCATAAAGGCCCAGTAGCATTTAAAGCCCAACATTCTCAAGTTGGTGCCCACTCATGGACAGCTGGTTAAGTTTATTAGCAACATGCAAATTGCTGCCAATCCCCCCACCCATGGCTTGGGATATCTTTTTAGAGCTTATACTCACACCTGAGATTAAGTAACTCCCAAGTGAAGAGAGCTTCCTCTTTTACAAAAATGGGCCAGCCGCCAAAGACTGTATCATCTGCTACGCAACTCAGCAGAGCCTGATGGAGTTGAAAAGGGCATCAACTTGGCTAGTTGATGGTACTTTTTCCACTTAACCCTGGATGTTCTATCAGCTCTGGAAGGTGAATGCCCAGATAGACATCCAGGTAATTCTACTCATGATTATCTTTCTTCCTGGGGCCACTGAGGCCATTTATACATGCACTTTACAGATCCTCTGCCGCAAACTTGCCCTCCTGCCCTCTGAAAACACCAAGAAAACCCCTCCTCACACCTGCGCCAACCCCTCTGATGCTGAAAAGGATCAGGCCACCCTGGATGCTGAGGAAAAGGTAAGGTTTCAAGATCTAGGCCTAAAAATATACATTATGGACTTTGAGCCTGCTCAGTTCAATGCATACAAGCAGCTGTTTGACGTGAATTGCAGGGGTAACACTTCCATTTCCCTTAAGAAGTTGCTCAAAATGTGCAAGCTAATCCAAGCTAAGCAGGTTGAGCTGCAGGGATACCTTGGAAATCCTGAAAATTTGTGCTGACACAATTTAGTGCCTTGGTTTTTTAAAGCCAGAGCACACTGCACAGGGGTTTGAGGTTCTCTCCAAGGATTCTTACATAGTGAAGCACACAGAGTTCAGGATTTTTCTGTAGTGAAATTGAGCCCCAGTGGATTGGTAAGGTTGTCACTCAAAGGCAAGACAAGGACAGAGTCAAGGCCTCCTAAAATGTGTACCAGGCTGCTGTCAATGGGAAGCTGAAGACCACTTTGGCTCTTGAGGGCTACCATAGGCACCTCAAGTCAAATTTGGACTCCACCTCAAGTTCAGCAAGTTTTTCTCTCCTCTGACATTAGCAGGAGAAAAACATCTCTAAGCTGTGTGATCTGGCTACCACGTCCTCCCCACCAAACCCACCACCAAGTTAACCTACTTCACAAAGGGCATCCAGGATGCCGCAAAGCACAAGTACAAGGCCTCTGAGATCAAGCATCAGTTTGAGCTCATTTCAACTGCCCTCCTGTAAGGGACCAATATGAAGAAGGGGGGAAAGGGGGAGGAATAAACTTACTTGCTTATATGATTTTTACTATTAACTTTTTAGTTTTAATTTTTTTACTTTTAGTTTTAACTTTTAAATTTTTAAATATTTTTAGATAGTACTAATTTTTTAGGTATACCTGGTAAATTTCAGATGAATAGTTATAGTTGAAAGTGAGTGAAATATCTTAATTTTTGTTAATTTACTAATAAAACATAATATATTTAAAGTTGTGCTTATATGAAGTATAACAAATAAAGATTATAATTTTCTTAGATTTTATAGTGCTTATAATATTTTATTAAAATTTATTTTTGTCCAATTATAATTCCAATTTTTATGGTAATAAAATATTTTTGGAGTAAAGAGTGTAAATTACATAGTAAAATAAGAAATAATTACTTATTCTTCCTTATTTCTATTGATTAAGTACATTTTTTTGCATTTTTGAGTTCTCTGAGATCACTTTAGTATACTATAGCTGTATAGACTAATCTTTATATTAGAAGTATTCAGTACATCAAGTACCATTAATTAAAAAAGTATCAACTTTTAGAAGTTGATCAGACAAAAAACTGAATTCTCACTTTACTTAATAGTTAACTACCAGAGAGTTGACTACCAAGGAGTTGATTCTATCACAGTTACCAAATAAATAGAGGTAGAGCTATCAGACTTAGGCTCAGGGGAATTTGTGGGAGTCTTGGAAGGTGGTTTTTCTTTAGGAGGGTGCTTGGGGGTAGTCTTAGCCTTTATGGCCTTGGTGAGAGCAGACTTGTTCTTGAGGACCTTGGTGTTGGATTTCTTGATAGACTTTGGAGACATTTAAGGGTGAATTATTATCAGAAATTTCATATTTGAGGGTAATTTTCAAAGACAAAAAATTGGTATGTACCTAATATAAAATTATACATTACTTTTATATGGGCTTGTAAAGAGCAGTTTAAAATACATATTATCAAAAATATGGAAAAATGTTTGCTCCAAAACAAATATTTTATTGTGAGCAAAAGTATGCAATACTTATATCATTTAGCTGTATTAGTGTTTATAGTTGAAATTTTTAATATGCTATTTTCTAGATGATGTATGCCAAAAACATAAGAATTCTTGTATATTTTTAATTTAATTTAACATATAAACAGTAGAGATACCACAACCAGGCCAAAGAATTAACCTTGAATATCTCAAAAAATAACTTATAAAACTAGAGCTGAAAAGCACCTAGTTGATTAGAGGAGTCTTTTTGCTTATAACTGCCAAATTTCAGAATTTTTGCATTTTTAATGGTAATACAAAATTTCATAACCTTTAAAAGTGAAAAATTAAATCATCTAATTTGATATGAGATGCTTTAGAAGACATATTATGTCACCAAATGTTAAAACAGGCCATTAAAAATGATCACATTGTGATCTCCCTTCTATTGGGTGCTTAAAAATCTAGTAGAATTGTATATGTTGTTTTTGAATTTGCATAAATGACCCTTCTGCTGTATAAAACCACCAATAAAACATTTTAGTGGAGAAAGCTACCTTTTAAAGTGCCATTAAATATAAGAAATAAAAACAGCATAGAAAATAGTAGGGTTTTAATGCCTGTGATACACAGTGATAGTACCATCAAAGTGGTATTAATTTGGGTTGATTATTTATGTGAGGTCTATAATTAATGCTAAATTTATTCCCAGCTAGTAAGGGAAAGGCTAAGATTTATCTCCAAAAGTTGTATTCATAATGGATTCTAAATGCCAAATTTCTGGATAGCGTCTTTTTATGTCATTTTTTAGCCTTTTAAAAGTGATCTAATATGAGAAAACTTTATTTGGACAACATAGTTGTTATTTTTTGTGATGCCATTTTTGTGCTGATATTTTTTGAAACAGTATAGTAGAAACAAATAGCAAAGATACATATTTTATTGTTTTTAGATTTTTGATTTTGATTTTTTAAATTAAAACACAACTACAAAGCCTTTAAAATGCCATCCTTTGAGATTCCCTTTTTGAGATAAAATATCTCACCCCTTATCAACCCATCATGCTCTCATAACTGAGATATATTATAATAGTTACCAAAAGAGGGATAAGATTGGATTAGACAATGTCTTTATTTCAGAAGAAGAGGTTGTATATGGTTGATGTGGCATCAGGGGATTGATTTGTTGAAACAGCAGGCTTGATCTGCCAGCAAGGTTCTGAGTAAGCAGGTTTGTGACCCACAATCCAATTATCCAGCCACTTGAAGCCAAGTTAGGAAGTTGACTTAAATTTCCAAATACAACAACATGAACAGAAGCTCATCCCCTACAGTGGATATCTTATTTTGGCGCTTGACTCATTACAAGGATCAAGCCACCCCCTTCACCATCCCACTGTGTGATCAATACTACCATGTTCCTACTATCCACAATTCACGGCAACTATATAACCCATATCTCTCAATAAAAATTATTATCTAGTTTCCAAATATTTTCCCCCTTGTAACTCTTCTAAAACAGCACAGTTACAGCATTGGTAGCAGAAGGAGGTTTCCCATCCTACTTTATTCCCCAAAATTCTGCCTGTTGCCCATACTTGCTGCAGCCAACAAATCCTCAATAGAATCATGTCTGTCCTTCTGCTAGACTGGACCCTGTACACGCCTGGTGCCTAGATACCTGATGGCTTTGTCCTCTACCAGAGCATAGTGATCCCTCTTCCTGCATTCAATGCCCTGTCAGCACAAGGGTTCTTCCAAGCACCCGCCACCATGCCTTGAGCAACTGACAAAAGCACCATGCCTGCCTATGTAGCCCAGAGACTTTGAAGCGCTGCCTTGGAACCTTTTGCTGGAGCCAACAACAACAACACCACAGCATGAACTCAGTCTGCTCAGAGAAAGTTGGCCTGAATGGAATGCCCACAACAGTTCTGGATTGCAGAGATCTTCATTTGGTTAACATACAACGCTGGTACCTGGTGCAACAAGTGGCACAAAAAACACACTGAAAATAATTGGGAAACCTTCAAGCAAAACTTATTGGCAAGTTTGTGCTGAAGGATACAGCACTTGTGATTATACACCAAGTGAAGAATCTAACCCAAACAAGCACAATGAAGGAGCTCACCCAAGCTTACAAGGAACTCTGACTATGTGCCCCCTCTGATATGGCTTTTGACACTCCAGTCACTCACCTCATGTACTACAACGCGCTCAAGTCATATGTAATGAGACACATAAACCTGGACCAAGTAACCAACTTACAAAGCCTATATTGCAAGGCAGAGAAAGCAGAACCAACGTACAACGCTCTCCACAAGGCACAAACAGGGAAGAGAGAGCAACCCAAAGATTCTCACCCAGCTGGGCATTCCAACTGACCACCCCCTGGGAACAACAGCAGCAATGTAAATCATAAACCTGCAGGTGCAAATGGACATGGGAATGGGAACAACGTCCAGTCAAACCAAACACATTTCTGTATCACTGCCACACAAGATAACCAAGACAAGGGAAAAGCCCAGGGAGAGCACTAAGCAAGCCAAGCTCTCCCCACGCAACTCCTAACTTGCCCAATGATGAATAACAACCCAAGGACGTGGACCAATGCCCAATGATCCAGGTGCCCTCAGAGGACCCAGTACTGTACACCATTGCCAGACATCCAAATAAAATGATATATTACCCTTTCTGCTTTTGCAGTCACATAGGCTCAGCACTCCTGGACTCGGGCGCAGATTGAAACCTAGTTAACAGCAGCTTTTTAGACAAGTTTAAGCTAATCACTAATCCTTTGCGGATTAAGAATGTGGTTTTAGCTGATGAACATCACATCACTGTGACAAGGGAAGCTGCTCCATTCTCTATTATGCTAGAGAACCTGAATTCCACCATCCAGGTCCCCATCATCAATTTTCTCAAGTTTAACATTGTGCTGGGACTGGAATGGTTACAAAGAAACAACCCCCATGTAGACTGGGCAACCTCAGTTCTGACCATCAAACAAGAAGGCGTCAATCACCAGATCTACCCTGACTCAGTGGACCAGCTCCTGTGTGACCACGCCTTTGTACACATTAAAAAGACCCTGGACAAAAAGAAGAGCCTCAAGGCAATTGACTGGGACTCCTGCCAGTACAAGATCATAAACTTCAAGGACCACCAGGATACCACTACGCCTCAGGATTGCAAAGTTGTAGCCTGCCATCCAGAGATCTTCAAAGAGGCTCTACCTGGGTTGCCACCAGAGAAACACATCCAACACTCCATCCAACTCAAATGGGCTGTACCTAAGGCGCAACCAATCTACTGCCTTACACCAAACAAGGACAGCACCCTACGTGCCTACCTCAAGGAGGCATTGGAGAAAGGACTTATCTGTCCCTCACAGTCTCCCTTTGGTGCTACAGTATTCTTTGTAGCAAAGAAAGATAGTACCCTGCGCCTAGTCACAGACTATTGAGCCCTAAAAAAAGTTACTATTAAAAACTGTTACCCACTACCACTCATTGACAACCTCTTTGATGCCTTGGACAGCGCCACAGTCTTCTCCAAGATTGATCTAACTGCTGGCTACAACCAGATCTTTATCAAGGAGGAAGACATACCCAAAAAGCCTTCTGCACTAATTATGGTTCATACAAGTGTGTGGTACTCAACTTCAGAATGATAAACATGCCGTCAACCTTTGTGATCTTCATGAACAAGGTGTTTGCCCCCCACATTGGCAAGTACGCCTTGGTATTTTTGGACGGCATTATTGTCTATAGCCCCTTGGTAGAACAACACCACAAGGACTTGGAGGCAGTCTTTGCCACCCTGGCACAGCATAAACTGCTGGCCAAGCCCACCAAATGCCCGTTTTTCCGCAAGCAGTTGCCCTTCCTGGGACATGTAGTCTCAAAAGATGACATCAAACCTGACAGCCAAAAAATCCAGGCCATTTGCAAAATGCCACCTCCAAAGGACAAGTCAGAACTCTACACATTCTTGGGAATAGTCACCTATGTATGGCAATTCATCCCTGACTGTGGCATCCTGAATGCACCCCTGTCTGCCATAACTGGCACCAAATCTAAGTTTGTATGGACCCCCCAACATGACCTTTGCTTCAGATGCCTCAAAGAGAAACTCACCACAGCACCCATCCTACAATACCCTAAACATGATGGAGAGTACCAAATGGAGACAGACACCTTGGACACATTCATTGGGGGAGTACTACAAATCAAGAACAATTCCAGTGACTTCCTGCCTGGAGCCTGCAAATCATGGAAACTGACAGACAGTGAGTGTCAATACCCTATACATGACAAAGAATTGTTGGCAATTGTAAACTGCCTGATCAAATGATGTTGTTACTTGAAACGCCAGGAGAAATTTACAGCATTAAACAACCACAAATCATGTATATACTTTAAAATTCAATCAAACCTTTCCTACCAACAAGCACATTGGATGGAACTCCTGGAGAGTTTCAATATGCTCATACAATATAAACCTGGTCCAGAACTTGCCATGGCAGATGCACTCTCACGCCTGTACATCAGAGCCACAAGAGCCAAGAACAGGCTCAACCCAGACTGGCCTCTCCTGGTGCTCCAAAAAAAGGACAAAGGCTTCCCCCCTGGCACCACAGACATAACAAAAGAAACAGTCATAAAGAACAAACACTTATTTGCAGACGTGTATGGGACCTTGCATCAAAAAATGTTCAACAGAACCACCATCTCTTACATCCCTACACACCAGCAAGTTGACACCATCCTACATTATCACAGAGATCTAGGACACACTAAAAGTTGCAACCTCTACAAATTCCTCAAACATAAAGCTTGGTGGCCGACCCTATACCAGGATGTCCAGGAAGTCTTAGACCAATGCAAAGTATGTGAGAAATTTGCAAAAAGTGATACCCCAACTAAATCAGTACTACCTATCTGCTTGCAACTACCCTTTAAGTTATGGGCCCTAGACATTGTGGGCCCCATACCAGGAAAGCACAATGAAAAGAAATACATCATTACAGCAATAGACTTTGCCACCCAATGACCAGTGGCACAAACAGTAAAGACACACACAGGTAACAATGTAAGGCAGTTCATAGGAAAAGAAATTATCAGCAAGTTCAGAAAGCCAGAACTCCTGATAACCAACAGAGGCAAAGAGATGACCTCTGAAGATACCAATGTATACCTCACTAAGAATGGGGTCCAGCACACAGTGACAACACCTTACCATCCTCAGGCCAATGAATGTGTGGAGCAGCTGAATGGTAGCCCTATGCAAGCCCTGGCCAAGCTCACCACTGGGAGCCCTGAGGACTGGTATAAGCAGCTACCAACTTAATTGCTTGTATGCTGGACTCGTGTGAATAGATCTGCTGGGAAAAGCCCCTTTGAGTTAGTTTGTGGCACACAGCCTAATATAATCCAAGCACTATCAGGACCAAAGTTGGAGGTACCCAGCAAAGTTCCACCCTGCTCAGATCCCCAGGTCATACAGGCCAACAGTGATCAAGCAGAAAGAGAAGAAAAACGTCTACAAAAGACCTTTATCCCCATACAAGACAAACATGAGGTTGGCGACAAAGTCAGGGTCATGAATACCGACAAGAGTAAACTACAATCAGAAAAAGTGGGCCCAGACATCATCCTAAAGGTAAACAAAAACAACACTTACCTTGTGCAAGGGCTTGAAAAACGCAAACAAGACAAAGTCCTCCACCATGATTGCCTGAGACCCTGCAAAGCAAGACAGAAACAATGTGAGACTTTCCTACTTGCCACCAAACAACAATTAGTCCAGTATGGCACCCAGGCTCCCAACAACCTCCTTGATGACCTGCCCCCAGAGGAGACCAACCCTCAGCTGGGGGGTGTTGAAACAGCAGGCTTGACCCGCCAGCAAGGTTCCAAGTAAGCAGGTTTGTGACCCGCAATCTGATTATCCAGCCATTTGAAGCCAAGCTAGGAAGTTGACTCAAATTTCCAAATATAACAACATGAACAAAAGCTGATCCCCTACAGTAGATATCTTGTTTTGGCGCTTGACTCATTACAAGAATCAAGCCACCCCCTTCACCATCCCACCGTGTGATCAACACTACCATGTTCCTACTATTCACAATTCACAGCAACTATAAAACCCATATCTCTCAATAAAGATTATTATCTAGTTTCCAAATATTTCCCCCTTGTAACTCTGCTAAAACAGCACAGTTACGACAGATTGAACATTCTCACTATGTTGGCACAATCCCTAGTAAATGATCTGTGCTCCATATATGGAAGTCCTCAGCTGTGATGTCCCACATGTCAAGCTTGGCTTGACATGTCTTGACTTTAGGTCCTAGGCAGGCCAAGTTGAGTTGTATGATTCCCTTTCTGACTTGAAACTTTGCTGAGGGGTTTAACCTGCAGTTTTGACAATATATAAGGCTCACTCATATCCACATTTATGGTCCACCTTTTTGTTCAGGGATTGTTAGAGTTTCTAAGAGTTTACTCAGAACACAGCTAATCTCTACCCCATCCAAATGCACATGTGCCACCTCTTGTGGCCCTGATAGCTCTTTACTGCTGGATAAGTATTTGCTCTCTAACCAAATAAAGACCACCTTATTCCAAATCCATTTCCTGTCTTCCTATGGGCTGTTATCTTGTCCCTATCCTACAGGTGCCAAACTATTGCTAGTTCAGGTGCAACACTGCCATATTCCTAAATTAGTTTGAATTTTGCTTTACCTTAATAAATTGTAGGTTTAAAATTAATTATTAGCTATAAAATTTTACTTCAGAAAAAACCTCTCCTGAGGTGGCTATATATCAAAACACCTTTGAGGCTATAGGCTTCCTACAGTTTATCATAACACTTGAACAGAGCTGTCAGTCAAAGCTTCAATTGTTCAAACAAACAGCTAACTGTTGAGTCAAACTGTATTATGTAGTGAGTATTTGTAATGTATATTTGCAAGGTCTGTCACTTTATTTGAAGTAAACTTTGAGCTTAGGTCGGGCATTCTGCAGAGCTACAGCTTGAGCCAACCAGTCATCTTGATCAGCATCTGTACAGTGGCCAGAAACTTCAAGTACTGTAAGGTCAGAAGCAATATGCATTCCATTGAGCCCATCAATCAGGATGCCAGCCAGTTGAGAGAAGCCTTCAAGAGTAAGCTTATTGCAATTCAAATCAAGCTGCAAAAGATGGTCCCAGCCAGTTAAAGCTTGCTGAGGAACAGGATTCTCCAAGGAAATGGAGTTGCCTAAAAGGCAAATCTTTTTAAGTCTAGTGGGGGAGGCTAAGCTTGCCCAGAGAGAAAAATCAGTCAGATGATTTCCCCCAAGGTCTAAATGCTCCAAGCTTGGGGCACAGTTGAGAAGTTGTGGTAGGGTTAGCAAAAGATACTGATCACCCATGCCTGAATTTCTAACAGTCAAGCTTTTCAAGGATGACAAAAAATCAAAACTTTGATGCAGATTCAGTGAAAGGAATAGGAAGCCAGAAAATAATAGTGTCTCAACACCTCCTTGAGGACAGCTAACTTGAGCATTTTGTAGACAATCTTCTTCAAAAAGAAATACTTCAGGGATCTTCTCTTTTTTAGTGGGGGAGGAGAGCCGTAAAGTCTTTAAGATAGGGCTTGCTTTGGCAAGAGAAATCAATTGTCCTATTTCAGCTTCAGGAATAGCATTATCATAGCTATTGAGTTCACCAATTTGGAATTTCTCAGAGGGAAAATTCTCAAAAAAGCCTTGGAGAGTGGTAAAAGGATTGGCACTGATTTCTAGAGTCAAAGAGGTTTTGTACTGACAATTCTCCATGATGGCTTGGCCCAAAGAAGTTAAAGTAGCAGAATCTATTGAGTTTGAGGAGAGGTTGATAGCTGAGATTCCTGTATTTTGTTTGAAGAAATAGATCAAAGAATCTAAATGATTTGAAGACAACCCAAATCCAGAAAGATCAACATTCAGGCATCCTTTAAATTGAGAGAGTCCTTTCAGGTATGTATTTACAGCAGGCAGATCTTCCCCAAAAGTTGCATATCCAACTGATAAAGATTTTAAAGCAGTGTTGACTTGGAGGGAGTCACAGAGTGCTTGAACAGCTTCAAGTTCAACTACTTTCCCTGAACAATAAAGCTCTATAAGATTTGTGTTAGTTTTAAGTGCTTTAAACAATTGAGTAAACTGTTTCTGGGTGGGCTTTCGAAAACTGAGAATTGAAAGCGAAGTAAAGCTAGGATTATTGGTTTCTATTTTGTTGATCCATTCATCTATTACTTTGTCACTATTGTTTCCCCAAGCCATATTTCTAAAACTGTTTGATTAACATTTTGAAATCCAAAAAATAAAATTCATCACAAAAATTGACAAATATTGATTGAGCAGAGAAAAGGATATCTACCGAACAACTATAACAAAATTGTTAAAATAAATTCATAAACTAGAATTCTTGAATAGGGTGATAATATGATATTAAAATTTTGTGCGATTTTTGTTTACCTGATTTTAGCAAAAGAAAACTGATATTAAGAAAGGGTCTTGGCGTATATTAGAGCTATAGTTTTGGTCGCAAGGAGGCGAAAACAAAAGACGATCTAATCGATACGATCCGTCTAAAGGAGGTTTAATCTGAGAGTGGAGGAGCTAGATTTTTGGCTGGTATGAGTGATTTAAAAAGTTATCTATCGTTTGATTTAATGAAAGGTTAGGCTTTTGGTAGTTGGGCTTACATTTTCATCTAATCAATATATACGCAAATTAAATATTTTTTTGAATCCATAAGATTAAAATCTGAGAGCTCAACTTGATATGATTAGCTCGATGTCGTAAGGTTATATCTCGTGCCTTACTTTTTTCCTTTGATCAAGTAAATTTATTCGTCACTTCAATTGTATACATTGCTTTTTTACTGTTTCGTTTAATAGTAAGCTTCGAGGTCGTTTTTGGGGTCTCATTGAGGTTTTTTATCGATAAACTTTGTAACTCATAGAAGTGACAGGTACTTCAAGAGTGAAAATATTGAGGCTTCTGGGGAATAATTTTTTTGATTTTCCAGAAAATGAATTTTGACCTTGTTAGAACCTTGAGGGAGAAATTGGGAGGCTTAGAGAGAGAAAATAGAAGGCTTTAAGGCCGAAGTAATTAACCTCGAGATTTAAACTGGAATGCTTTTTTAAAAAAGTGTGAAAATGAAGATTTAGAATAAAAATAGATTAACTTTGTAGTTTAAAATAACACATAGTTTCACCCTTAGTACTTATATCTCTATGCAATGATACAGTAGTTTTCAAGCCTGTTGAGATAAACATATATTAGTGAGTATTAAGCTCATAGGTTCAGTCACAAAACAAATTTCAACTTGATAGATCTAAATAGAAGATAATTCCACAGAAAATGTGCGCTATTTGGCAAAAATGTCCAATCATACAACAACCTACTCAAACCTGGGACAAATGCTTAATGATTCAACAACAAATGTAACAAACACTAGAACACATGAGTTTCAGTCACATAACACATCTACTATATTTACTATGTTTTTTGTGAACACATGAAACTCAGTCATAAAAGTTAAAAACTTGATCCAACAATGAGCCTCAATAGCAACTGAAACAGACAATGTAAATATCAAATATCAAAACAAATGAGTGAATCTATAATACTGTTACCAACTTGTCCTAATTAAGAATGCTATCTAGAATGCAAAAGGAAATAAATATTCTGAGTGTCTGTTTTGGGATTAGAATTAATAAAAATATCAAATTTATCCAAACATACAGGTAACAGTGCACATTTACAACCAAAAATAATTAATATAGAAATCTAAAAATCTAATTTGAAATAAACAGTAGTGACCACAAGCTTTCATGCTACTATACTGTTGCAACTGAGTTTCCAGACTTGCCTGCCAACGTATCTTACAATACACAGGGGGCGCTTGATGAGTTGCCCCTTGATGTGTCTAACTACATAAACCAATCTGATGGCAACGTCAAACTGCGGGCACTTTCTTCTAATTAAGAGCGCTACCAATTTGACCTGCTGATCCTTGCACAAGTTATTCATTGGCTTCAAACCTTACATGTGTTGCAACATCTTCAATTACTCCCTCTTGGGGAATCAACGCCCCAAGTAGATCACCAAGTGGCTCACTGAATGGTTCACCAACCAGCCAGTAAACTGGTGGCACCATTATCAGTCAACCATCTATTACAGGGATCACCTAATATAGATCCTAAATGGAACATAACTTGAACAAGCCTTGTGACCTAAGAGAAACATTACTCAGATAAGCCCCATGATGTATTTGGACAGTATGTGGCTTGTCATGATAATATATATTATTCTATATTCATATCCAATAAAGTATCATTCTCTTCTTAATTTTCCCCTTTATCTCGTTTATTATACTTCCCAGAAGTATATACACAACACATGGAACATGCCACCCCCTTGTGGCCCAGTGGCTTTTCCCATATAGTATATTAATCACAGTTTTCTATAATAAACAACATCTTATTCTATTCATTATTGTCCTTTCTATTGAACAGTTGTCTTCCCCAAATCAAATACTGAATCCTCATTGGTTCAGTTGCAACAGTGGTAGCAGCAGTAGGTTCACAAGATACCTAAAAGAAAAATCCCCCAAGAAAAGACGGAGTACGGGCCGTATGGCTACTCCTCATCAAGGAACCTTCCTGCCAATCCCCAAGGGGGACATCCCCAGAAGGTACATCATCTATCAAGATCAACTGATACTTATGAGTGTGTATAATCAACTCCTCCTCAGGCAGTGCAATGCAAGTGTCACCCTGCCCCAGTTGGACCTCTCTCAGCACATGCTCAACCTCCAGCTTGAATCCTTTGCAAGAGGTGTTGAAGGAACTGACATTGTCAGTTGGCTCCACTCTACCAAAACCTGTCTCCGTATTTGTCAAGTACCTGAGCCCATGTGGGTCGTCACTGCTTCAGGCCGCCTTATGGGGCCTGCTGCACTCTGGGTCACCAACTGGGCCAGCCAGGAGATAGAAATTACCTGGGCGTTGTTCAGGGATGCTGCAAAGTCCTGCTACAGTGAAACATTTTCACCCATTGTGGTGGGAACTCCCCTCCTGGCCATTAAACAGACTGGGTCTGTTCCTGAATATCTTGCCGCCGCCTCAGAAGCTATGACTGATAGGAACACCATGCACCTTACCTTGATAGTTAATGGGCTCAACCCCCATATCTGCAAGTGGGTTCTCGTAGGTTGCTGCACCTCCATTGACAACTGTTACAAGGCCATTGTGAAGGCCAACAACCAGGCTTAAATGGGCTTCCACAGACCCAATGATGCACCACCCCAACCTTGTTCTTCACCTGGCAGTGCCCACAATTAAGTAGGCCGCTGCCAGCCCTGTCAACAGGAAAATGGGGTTAAGCGTCCCCGCAAGGGGGAACTCCAATTAGCACAAATTGAGGTCCAGGAAAAAGTCTGGGGGTTGTAGTTACAAGAGGTTCTACAACCCCACTTGTCTCTCACTCTTAATCCCTCCTTGTGAAGAACCCCTGTGATTACAAATGCATGAAGTTGAAGCCCTTGACATATTCCAGGTCCACAGCAACAACCCTGTACTCCAAGCAAGAAAACCATTCTTCAAATAAAGTAACTTGCTTGGCCTATCTCTTCCATTTCTGTGGGAACACCCACAAATTATTGGTAGATACTGGGGCCAATCACACTATGTTTGACCAGGCATTTGCCAACTCTCAACAACTAGACCAAGTACCAAGCAGGTTCAAGGCAGTACAAGTGGCTGACTCCCGTAGAGTAGCAATTATCCATGAGACGGTACCCTTCTATGTGAGGATGGGGAACATCCAGGTTAAGCTCTCTGGGTCAATCATGGCAGGGCTCAGCCACAATGTCATTGCTGGCCTTGACTGGCTTTGTCACAACTGTCCCTACATCAACTGGGATATGTCTGTAATTATCCTCAATAGAAATGGGGTGGATTTTAAGATATATCCCATCAAAATGAACAAGTTGCTTCACAATACCGTGTTTGTCAGAATAACAGAAACATGCTCATATGATTTCAAGGGGGAAACTAGACTTCAATCAATGCTCAGTCAAAGTTATCCGCGTGGAATCAGCTACAGCCCTCCCCTTGACCACTCTGTCTCCACCAGCACTTATTGCACTCCTCAAGGAGTATAAGGATGTTTTCATTGAAACACTGGATTAACTACCCCCTCTCTGGGAGATCCAACATGCTGTACAACTGCAAGGGTTGCTTCCCAGGGCATGTCTTCTCTATTGCTGAACACCAAAAGATGATGAGACCCTCTGTCAGCACCTTGTAGACACACTCAATAAGGGCTTCATCTGCCCCTTGCTCTTGCCATACAGGGCGGCTGTCTTCTTTGTAGCCAAGAAGAATGGGTCCCTTTGCCTGGTCACAGACTACTGCGCCCTAAATGAGGTGACAGTTAAAAATAAGTACCCCTGCTGCTTATTGATGACCTGTTTGATACACTTGCAGGTACAAAGGTCTTTAGCAAGATTGATCTCACTGTGGGGTATAACCAGGTCCGCATTGCACCAGGGGATGAGGCAAAAACTGCCTTCTGCATGCACTATGGGTTGTTTGAGTGTCAGGTCATGAACTTCAGAATGACCAACACTCCTTCCACCTTTGCCATGTTGATGAACAAAGAATTTGAGGAACTGATTGGAAAACGTGTGGTTGTGTACCTTGAAAACATTATTTTCTTCAGTCAAGATCAAACAACACATCTTCAACACCTTTGTGCTGTCCTTGACATCCTTTATAAAAACCAGCTGAAGGCCAATATTTCCAAATGAAAATTCCTCAGGTCAGAGCTTCTATTCCTGGGGTACACTATCTATGCCCAAGGGATAAAGCCCAACCCTACCAAGATCAAGGCAATCACAATCATGCCATCCTCCACTGATGTGGATCAGGTGTGTACATTCTTGAGCATGGTTGCCTATGTATGCAAGCTCATCCCCAACTGTGGAGAACTAATTGCACCCCTCACTGAGCTCTTAAACACAAAAAAGTGCTTTCACTGGACACCTGCCAGAGATCAAGCCTTTGAGATGTTAGAGAAGAAGCTTTAAACTGCACTTGTATTATAATTCCCCAATTGAAACTGCCAGTACGAACTTGATACTGACACCTCTGACAGGGTCATAGGGGGTGTGTTGAGGATGGAAACTGACAAGGGTGTCTTCCTCCCTGTGGCTTACAAATCTAGGAAGCTCACTGACTCAGAGCATCTCTATTCCATACATGATAAATAGTTAGCGGCAATTGTACACTGCGTTAAGAAATGGTGTTGTTACCTGGAAGGAGCCATCTTTCCACCCCGCGTCCTGACAGATCACAAATTGCTTCATTACTTCAATACTCAGTCACACTTAACGCAACATCACAAAGGATGGGTTGAGTGCTTGTCTCCCTATCAGTTGCATATCAAATATAAGCCTGGGAAGGAACTTGTCACAGCTGACACCCTCTTCAGACTGTACGTAGCGTCCATAACGGGAGATGATGGATTAGACCCAGACTGGCACATGCTTTCTCTACATCCTAAAGCTATCTGTTACAAAGGTCTTAATTATGTGACTATTTACAAGCTGAAGGACAACAAAAGTCAGTTCACCACTGACGCTGGTAACGTCTGCTGCCAGGAAGAGACAGGTTAAAAGACACCTTATATTATCACCACACAGTGAGAGGATACCATAATACACTACCACCAAACCTTGGGTCACATCAGAGGATATAACCTCTTTAAAATCATGAAGTATAAGGTTTAGTAGACCTGTGTGCGCCAAGATATCTTGGACCTCTTTGAAACATGTGTGTTGTGCAAAAAGAACACGTCTAAACCTGAACCTCCCAAGTCTGTCCTACCTATCAAAGCCATGGAACCCTTCAAACAGTGGGCCCTTGACATTGTGGGGACTCTTTTCAAAGACATACTAGTCAAGAAATACATCATTACTGCCATCAATTAATTCACCTGTTGGCCAGTAGTGTGGAAAACCACCAACCATACTGCCATCACTGTTACCCGCATCATTGGTAAGGAAATTGTGGCCTGCTTTGGACAACCCAAGTGCCTTATCAAATATGGTAGACCCAAGCTTGTAGGACACATCATAGAGGAATAATGTGCTAAGAAAGCCCTCCAACAAGTAGTCACAACTTCCTATCATCCCCAGGCCAATGGACATGTGAAGCATCTAAATGGTTTGTTGGTCTAATTGATTGCCAAGCTCTCACAGGAGCATCACAACACCATGTGAACTGAACACCTACCCATCACCCTACTAATCTTACAAACACGAGCTATCAGGGGTACCAGATTCAGTCCCAGAACCTTGGCCTTTGGGACCCCTGGCAGCTTAACAGGGGTAGAGCAAGGAAACTTACAATCCAGGGTTCCAGGAAAACCTCCCCTGACACCTACCTCCTCCCTGAGTCAGTGGTGTGCCAAAGCTTGAGACATTGAACAAAAACAAATTGAGGATGGGACAAAGCATCTTGAGGCAAGATACACTGTAGGTGACCCCATCTATGCCCTCAACCCCAATTCTTCTAAATTAGAGCCCAACCACTTGGTACTCTTCAAAATAGCTGCAGTCTATGATAAACATACTTACCAACTTAAAGATGCCCAAGGAAACACCAAAAAGCTTCATCATAATTGCCTGTGCCCCTGACGCACAATCCCCATACAAAAGTTGTTTGTGCAGACCTTTCCAGATCTTCATCAGGCTCTGATCCTGGTGTCTGGCAACAAGCAGGGGGCAAGGGGGTGTTGCAACCAAGTTTCCCTCCTTGCCTGCCAATGTATCTTACAATACACAGGAGGCGCTCAATGAGTTACCCCAGGACATATCTAACAGCATGGATTAATCTGATGGTAATGTCAAATTGCAGGCACTTTTTTCTAATTAGAAGCGCTGCCAATTTGACTTTGCTGATCCCTGCACAAGTTATTCCTTGGCTTCAACCCTTACATAAACCCGTCACTAGGCTACCTCCTGTGGCCTTGGGGCTTTTCCCATATAGTATATTAATCACAATGTTCTAAAAATAAATTAAATCTTATTCTATTCATTCTTGTCCTTTCTATTTGTCATGACCGGTGGCTGTCATGTACCAAGGTACCAAAGGGGAGCTTAATCCATCCGGATAACATGTAACAAGGGCCTATTAGAGGAATGGAGCAGAACAAGTTAGGTAAAGCAATCCAGCAGCTAAGGGAGAATAGGCATCAAGGTTGGGAATAAAAAATTTGGCCAGACTGAGGATGGTCAGGACAATCATCCCAGATCTACTGTGGTCGTAGGGCTGAGGAATAGGAGGAGCAGGGGAGTCATAGGGAATGCCAGCCATTCCAGGATCTGGACCTGGCTGGTAGTCCATGGGTGTAGGTCTAGGGTGGTACTCTAGTCTTCTGTTCTGACTTCTGCTCAAGTGCTTTATAAATTGAAATACTAATAAAGCAAACAAAACTGAAAGATTCATTCATTTTATTTAATGTTGTCTGCACTTGATTTAAGTAGGGAAAAGTGAGTTTTATACCATTCATCTGGTCTACCTTGGAATATACTACTTCTTAATCCTTGAGGGCTTTTGGTGTCCCCACTCTTGGGTACTAGCTTCTGGGAAGTAAGGGGGAGCAGCTTGGGAAGTGAGGATTGGGATCTGAGTGACTTGGTCTGTTCAGGGAAATTCTGCTGGTGGCTGGCAGATAATAGGCTGGTTCATCAATCTGTGATTTCACTTGGTTGGGGCAAGAGGCTGGAGCATTGCTAATAAATTCTGCAGTGTTGGGTCCATTAATTGGTGATTGGTGTTTAAATTTAGCTTGGTCACAATCTGTAGGTATATCTGAACCTTGCATTTTAACTGAGGTGCTGTGGGAATCCAATTTATTGGCTGTATTATCAGCACCCTTAATTTCTGCAATTTTATTAACTAGCACATCAGTGCAATTGGTAGCAAGAGCAGTGGGAGCCAGCAATTTTGCAGATCTGCTGGTTGAATTTTCAGCAGATCTGCATGATACCAGATCTTCTATAGAACCCAGCAGATCTGATTTAGAGTGGCATTGGGTGCTCCTAGCCTAATTGTAGTATTGGGGCTGGATTCCCCAATGCCAATGGGAGCCACAAACTTCCCTGGGCCAGCATTAAAACTGGCCCCAGGACAGGACCCATTCTGAGGTTGATTTGAACTGCCCAAAATGGCCAGGGCAGTTTAAATTGGCCCTTGCCCGCTCTGGTAAGTGGTTGGGGGTTCAAATTCCCCAGCAGGCTTTTGCAGCTGCCCTTGCTTTTGCTTGGCAGCCGGGTGTGGGGGTTCAAACCCTGTTCCTGTTCCCACTAGGATGGCCCTTAAATTATCCCCCTCTAATGGGGAAGCTATAAGCTGTCTTTTAATTCTCTCTTGATACTGGTTGAATAAGGGTGTGTAATGTAGGAGGTTGGCTTCAGGCTCCCAGGTAGAATATTTAGGCAGGTACCTTTCCACTTAACTAGGTATTGGGTCTTGCTCTGAACTTGCCAATGTTGTAGTATTGCTTCAACCTCGTGTTCCTGGTGTTCTCCTATCTGGACTGGTGGTGGTGCAGAATTGATCACTTGATGGGGAAGGGACTCACCAGATTTCTTTGACAACAGCAAACGGTGAAAGACATTATGAATTTCCAACCTTCAGGGAGTTCCAGATGGAAAGCCACAGGACCAATCTTCTTGGTGACTTTGTGTGGGCCAGTCCTTTGGTGAGCTAGCTTTACACAGGGGACTTTGAGACAGATATGGCAGGCGTCCAGATATACTTGGTCTCCTACTTCAATGGGTGGGCCAAGTTTTCTTTTCTTGTCTGTGTAATCCTTGTAAGTGTTTACTGCTTTGACTCAGTTATTGACACAGTCTTGTTGTGCCTGATGGATGGATCTGACCCAGTATATTCTGTGGGGATTAGCTGCTTTGACTAGCTCCAAGTGGTCCTAAGTGGGGTCAAATCTGTAGTTGGCATAAAACGAGGACATACCTGTAGAAGCCTGGTGTTGGCTATTATAGGTGTATTGGGCCATGGGGAGAAGATCAGCCCAATTATCTTGTTCTAAGTTGACAAAACATCACATTTATTGCTCCAATACTTGGTTAACTCTCTCAGTCTGTCTGTCACTTTGGGGGTAGAAGGAAATGGAGAGAGATCTCTTTATGCCTAGGTTCTGGAGTATTTGTGACCAGAACCAAGAGGTGAATTGTGGTCCTTGGTCAGACACTACTTCATTTGGTAATCTGTGGTATAAGAATTTGTTTTTCAGGAACAGGTTAGCAGTCTCTTCTGCTGATACAGAGTGATGGTGGAGATTAAGTGTGCCATCTTTGTGAATTGGTCCACAACTACCAGTACTGCATTTGCTCCTTTAGAGAGGGGGAGTTCCACAATGTAATCCATGGATACCGGCTTCCAGGGTCCCTTTGCAATCTCTAGAGGCTGTAGAAGTCCTTCAGGATCTCCTCTTCTTGGTTTGGTTCTGTTGCAGATCTCACAGCCTCAAAGGTACTCTACAATGTTGTTCTTCAGTCCAGGCCAGTTGTAAGCCCTGTGGATACTCTTTAACAACTTATTTCTACCAGGATGTCCCATCATTGGTGTGTCATGGTATTCCTGGAGGATGCAAGTTATAAGGGGTCCTGGGGGAATGTACAAACCTGTAGAGAGGTATAAAGCAGTTCCTTTGAGGGAGTATCCTTGAGCGTAATAATTGCTCTTTAGGTCTTGGGATAGGTTGTTGTGGATAGGCTGGCAATGGGGGTCTTCTGCTTGTGTTTCTATGATTTTTTCTTTCAGTCTGTGGACTTTTAGAAAACAGAGAAAGGGTGCCACTTGGTTGGGTAATAGGAGGGCTTTGGTGTTGAACTGCTTTATTTCTTCTGGGGTTGGGGTCAGGTCTTCTGCTGAGTGCATTGGGGGTGTGGTTCACTTTTCCTGGCTTGTAGGAAATATCAAGGTCATAATCTGCAAGGAACAGGGACCATCAAGCTTGGTGTTGGTTTAGTTGGTGAGGCATGAAAAAGTAAGTCAAACTCTTATGATATGTGACTACTTTTCACAGGTGACTGGCACTGCATAAGTATTGTTGCCAGTGGCCAAGGGACTGGACAATAGTGTTGTAACTGTGCTGTTTTAGCAGAGTTACACAGGGAAAATATTTAGAAGATAGATAATAATCTTTATTGTGAGATAGTTATTATATAGTTCATGTTAATCAAGGATAACAGGAACATGATTGGTGATCACACGGCTGGATAGAAGAAGGGGGTGGCTTGATCCTGATATTGAGTCAAGCACCAAAACAAGGTATCCACCAGGAAGGATCATCATCTGTTCATGTTGTTGGATTTGGTAATTTGAGTTGACTTCCTAGTCTGGCTTTGAGTGACCAGATAATCAGATTGCGGGTCACAAACCCGCTTGATTGAAACCTTGCTGGCGGGTCAAGCCTGCGGTTTCAACACCCCCCCTCCCCCCAACTGAAGGTTGGTCTCCTCTGGGGGCAGGTTGTCAGGGAGGTTGTCAGGAGCCCGGGGCCATATTAAACTAGTTGCTGTTCTGTGGCAGGCAGGGTGGTTTCTTGTTGTTTCTGTCTTGCTTTGAAGGTTTGTAGGCAATCATGGTGTAGTGTCTTGTCTTGTTTACATTTTCCAAGCCCTTGCACAAGGTAAGTGTTATTGTTGTTTACCTTCAGAATGATTGCTGGCCTCACTTTCTTGGGTCATAGCTTGCTCTTGTCAACATTCATGACCCATACTTTGTCCCCAACTTCATGTCTATTGCAGATGGGGACAAATGTCTTTTGCAGACGTTCATTCTATTTTGCTGTTTGCTTGCTGTTATCCTCTATTACTTGAGGGTCTGAGCGTAGAGGGACTTCACTTGGAATTTCTAGTTTAGGTCCTGTCAATGCTTGAATCATATTTGGCTGTGTGCCATATACCAGTTCAAATGGGCTTTTTCCGGTGGATCTGTTCACTTGGGTTTGACACACAAGTAGTGCAGTCAGTAGCTGCTTATGCCAGTCTTCAGGTCTCCTGGCGGTGAGTTTGGCTAAGGCTTGCACAAGGCTACCGTTAAGCCGCTCCACACGTCCATTTGCCTGTGGGTTGTATGGTGTTGTCACAGTGTGCTTGACCCCGTTTTTGGTGAGGTATACATTGGTGTTTTTAGGGGTCAATTCTTTGCCTCCATTGATTATCAGGAGTTCTGGCTTTCTGAACTTGCTGATTATCTCTTTTCCAATAAATTGTCAAACATCATTGCTGGTGTGTGCCTTCACTGCTTGGGCTACTGGCCATCTTGCCGCAAAGTTGATGGTGGTGATGATGTATTTCTTGTCATTGTGTTTTCCTGGCATGGGACCAACAATGTCAAGAGCCCATACTTTGAAAGGTAGTTGTGTGCGGATGGGAAGTACCAAATTTGGCGGGGTTTTGCTTTTGACAAACTTTTTGCATACCTCACATTGGTCTAAAACTTCTTGAACATTGCGGTATAAGGTTGGCCACCAGGCCTTATGTTTAAGAAACTCATATAGGTTTTGGCTCTTGGTATGTAAAAGGTCTCTGTGATAGCGTAGGATGGTGTCAACTTGCTTATGTGTGGGAATGTAGGGAATGGTTGTGCCGCCAGTCATCTTTCTGTGTAGGGTCTCATATACGTCAGCAAAGAGGTGTTCATTTTTGATGACTGTTTCCTTTGTTATGTTGGTGGTGCCAGGGGGGGAAACCTTTGTCCTTTGTTTATAGCACTAAGAGAGGCCAGTCTGGGTCAAGCCCATTCTCTCCTCTTGAAGCACGGACATACAGGCGGGACAGGGCATCTGCCATGGTGAGCTTGGCCCCAGGTTTGTACTGGATGAGCATGTTAAATCTCTCCAATAGTTCCATCCACCGCACTTGGCGGCGCAACAGATTTGCTTGAATTTTGAAATAGATGAGTGACTTGTGATTGGTTAATGCTGTGAATTCTTCCTGCTGTTCTAGGTAACAGCGCCATTTGACTAGGCAGTGTAAAATGGCCAACAGTTCTTTGTCATGGATAGGGTATTGACACTCACCATCTGTCAATTTTCTGGGTTCATAAGCTACAGGCAGGAAGTCACCATCATTATTTTTGATTTGTAGTACTCCCCCAATGGACGCATCTGAGGCGTCAGTTTCTGTTTGGTATTCCCTGTCATGTTTGGGGTATTGTAGGATGGGAGCTGTTGTGAGTTTCTCCTTGAGGCGTCTAAAACAGAGGTCACGTTGGGGGTCCACACAAACTTGGACTTGGCGCCTGTTATGCTGAATAAGGGGGAAGTCAGAATGCCACAGTCAGGTATGAAGCGTTGTACATAGGCCACCATTCCCAATAAGGTGCAGAGTTCCAACTTATCCTTGGGTGGTGTCATCTTGCAGATGGGCTGTATCTTTTGACTGTCGGGTTTGATGCTGTCCTTTGAGACTATGTGTCCCAAGAAGGTTAGTTTCTCATGGAAGAACAGGCACTTGGAGGGCTTGGCCAACAGTTTATGTCATGCCAAGGTAGCAAAGACTGCCTCTAGATCTTTATGATGTTGTTCCACCAAGGGGCTGTAGACAATAATGTTGTCTAGATACACTAGGGCGTGCTTGCCTATGTGGGGCAAAAATACTTTGTTCATGAAGGTTAAAAAGGTTGACAGGGCATTGGTAATGCCAAAGTTGAGCACCACACATTTGTAGGAGCTGTATTTAGTATGGAAGGCCATTTTGGGAATATCTTCCTCCTTAATACAAATCTGATTGTAGTCTGCAGTTAGATCAATCTTGGAGAAGACTGTGGATCCTCCCAAGGCATCAAAAAGGTTGTCAATCAGTGGAAGTGGGTAACAATTCTTAATGGTAACTTTGTTTAGGGCTTGGTAGTCTGTGACCAGTTGTAAGGTACTGTTCTTCTTAGCCACAAAGAATACAGCAGCCCCAAAGGGAGACTGTGAGGGGTGGATAAGTCCTTTTTCCAATGCCTCCTTGAGATAGGCATATAAGGCGTTGTCTTTATTTGGGGTCAGCCTGTAGATAGGGCACGCCTTGGGTACAGCCCCCTTGAGTTGGATGGAGTGCTGAATATGCTTTTTGGGGGGCAGCCCAGGTAGCGCTTCCTTGAAGATTTCTGGGTGGTGGGCCACAATGTTGCGGTCCTGAGGCGTGGAGGTATCCTGGTGATCCTTGAAGTGTATGATCTCATACTGGCAGGAGTTCCAGTCAATTGCCTTCAGGTTTTTCTTCTTGTCCTGGGTCTCTGTGATACGTACAAAGACGTGGTTGCGTAGCAGTTGGTCCACAGAGTCAGGGTAGATCTGGTGGTTGACACCTTCACTCTTGATGGTCAACACTGAGGTTTCCCAGTCTATGTGAGGGTTGTTCTTCCGTAACCAGTCTAGTCCCAGTACAATGTCAAACTTAGAAAAGTCAATGATGGGACCTTGAATGGCGGAGTGAAGGTTCTCAAGCATGACAGAGAAGGGGGCAGCTTCCTTTGTCATGGAAATGTGGTGTTCATCAGCCAGGACCACATTTTTAATCTGCAAAGAATTAGTGGCCAGCTTGAACTTATCCACAAAGCTACTGTTGACTAGGGTTTGGTCTGCGCCCAAGTCCAGGAGTGCTGAGCCTGTGTAACTGCAAAAGCGGAAAGGATATGACATCAATTTATTGGGATGTCTGGTAATGGTGTACAGTACCAGGTCCTCCGAGGGCACCTGGATTATTGGGCATTGGTCCACGTCCTTGGGTTGGTATTCATCATTGGGTGAGTCAGGAGTTGAGTGGGGAGAGCTTCGCTTGCTTATTGCTCTCCCTGGGCTTTTCCCTCATCTTGGTTGCCTTGTGTGGCAGTGACACAGAAACAGGTACAGTTTGACTGGCCATTGTTCCCATTTCCATGCCCATTTGAACCTGTGGGTTTGTGATTGGCATTGTTCCCATTGCCTCCAGGAGCTGGTTGAGAGGAGCACCCTCCTGGATGGGAATCCTTGGGTCTTTCTTGTTTCCCAGTTTGTGCCTTATGCAGTGTGTTAGATGTTTGCTCTGCTTTCTCTGCTTCACGGTACAGGCTTTACAGGTTGATCACCTGATCCAGGTTCACATGCCTCATCACATGCAACTTAAGAGCATTGTAGTACATGAGGTGTGTAGCTGGGGTGTCAAAGGCCATGTTGGATGATGCACAAAGACAGAGTTCCTTGTAGGCGCAGGTGAGTTCCTTTACAGTGCCTTTCTGGGTCAGGCTCTTTACTTGGTGTATGATCATGAGTGCTGTATCTTTAAGCACAAATCTTGCCAGGAAATCTTGCTTAAAGGTATCCCAGTTCTTGTTGGTGTGCTCTTCATGCCACTTATTGCACCAGGTGCCAGCGTCATGGGTCAGGCAAATGGAAATTTCTGCAATCCAAAACTGCTGCAGGCATTTCATCTGAGCCAGCTTGCTCTGGGCGGACTGGATCCATGCGGCAGTGTTGTTGTTGTTGGCCCTGGCAAAAGGTTCCAAGGCGGCGCTTTGTAGTCTTTGAGCTATGTAGGCAGGCATGGTGATTTTGTCAGCTGGTTGCGGCATTGAGGAGGGAGCCTGAAAGAAACCTTGTGCAGAGATGGCGTTGAAGGTGGGTAGCAGGATCACTGTATTTTGGTATAGGACAAAACCATCAAGTATCTTGGCACCAGGAGTGTACAGAGTCCAGTCAGGCAGGAGGCCAGACATAATTCTGTTGAGGATTTGTTGCCCGCAGCGTGTGCGGGCAACAGGTGGAATTTTTCAGGATAAGGTAGGATGGAGAACCTACCTGTGCTACCAATGTTGTAACTGTGCTGTTTTAGCAGAGTTACACGGGGAAAATATTTAGAAGATAGAGAATAATCTTTATTGTGAGATAGTGATTATATAGTTCATGTGAATCAAGGATAACAGGAACATGATTGGTGATCACACGGCTGGATGGAAGAAGGGGGTGGCTTGATCCTGGTAATGAGTCAAGCACCAAAACAAGGTATCCACCAGGAAGGATCATCATCTGTTCATGTTGTTGGATTTTGTAATTTGAGTTGACTTCCTAGTCTGGCTTTGAGTGACCAGATAATTGGATTGCGGGTCACAAACCTGCTTGGTTGGAACCTTGCTGGCAGGTCAAGCCTGCGGTTTCAACAATAGCCAGCATTTCCTTATCATAGATGGAATAGTTGTATTATACTGGTGAGAATTTCCTTGAATAGTAAGCCACAGGATGTAGCTTACTATCCATCCCCTCCTGAAGGAGGACCTCCCATTGCAAAATCTGACGTGTTGGTTTCTACAACAAATGGGAAAGAAAAATTTGGCATGATGAGGACAGGTGCTGAGACAAAGGCTTTCTTGAGTTAGGAAAAGGATGACTCTGTTTACTTAGTCCAGGAAAAGGGGTGCTTCTCAGATATCAGTTTAGTGAGGGGAAGGGCAATTTTGGAGAAATCCTGGATGAATTCTCAGCAAAAGTTTGCCAGCCCTAGGAAATTCTGGACGTCCTTTCAGCAGGTGGGGGTTGGCCAGTCAACAATTGCTGAGATTTTTTCAGGAGCCATTGCAAACACGCCTTTCTTAACAATGTATCCCAGGCATTCCACCTCTTTCTGGAAGAATTCACAGTTTGATTTCTTTACAAACAGGTTGTGGTCCATGAATTGCTAGAATACCAGTTCAAGATGTCTCAAGTGGTCTAGGTGCTTCTTACTATAGATGAGTATGTTATTGAGGTAAGCAACTCAAAAGAAGTCCATATATCCTGTTAATACTGTATTAATCATTGTCTGGAAGGTACTAGGTGCGTTACAAAGATTAAAGGGCATGATCAAGTATTCAAAAAGCCCTTCTTGGGGTTTGAAGGCATTTTCCATTTGTTGCCAGCACATATTCAAATTTGGTTGAACGTGTCCTTGAGGTCTACCTTTGAAAACACCATGGCTCTGGACAGCTGGTTGCTGAGGTTGTCAGCATTGGGAATGAGATACCTGTTATTGACTGTGATGTTATTCAGATTTTGAAAATTCATGCAGGATCAGAGGTCACCCCCTTTCTTTGCCACAAAGAGCATTGGTGAAGAGCATGGGGATTTAGACACACAGATGTAGCTCTTTTTAACATAGTGACAATGTAATCCTTTAGTGTTTTCTTCTTGTGCTGGTTACACCCATAAATGGGTCCATGTTTGGGTTGGGTTCCAGGTAGTAAGTCTATAGCGTGGTCAAAGGGGCCATGATCCAGAAGACAGATGGATGCTTCTTCATCAAATACTTGCGACCATTTCCTTAAATAGGGGGTATAATTCTTTTACAGGCACTCATTATCATGATGTCTAACAATTCATATGGTGGTTCATTCTTAGGGGAGTACTGGAATGGCAAGTCCAAGTGCTTCCTGTCTATAACCAGGCTGACATGCTTGGTCTCATAATTTAGGTTAGCCTTATGAGCTTCCCACCATGGGAATCCCAGGGCATGGGCCGTGGAATATTCTTCATGGCCAGTAATTCTAGTTGGGTGGTGACCCCTCCTAGTTTGATGATGGCAGGGCAACACACTGTCTAGCTGTATCTGTGGTGTTGTTGCCCATAGTTACTACTGTGGGAGTGTCTGAGATGGTCAATCCTAGCTGCTCAGCTAGGCATGGATCAATGAAGCTGCTTGTTGCTCCAGTATTGAGCATGGCTTTGACCTCAGTGCACTGTTCTTCTTGTAATATCTTTATCAAAATGGTGGGGTAAGACTGACTAAAAGTATTTATTGCTGCTACACTGGCATCATTCTGGGTGCTACAACAGGGGCAATGGCAGGAAAGGTGGCCTGGGAGGTGATAGAAGAAACATAACTGGTTGACCACATGGCGCTGGAGTCCCTCAGGGGAGATCTGCGGACAGGGGCATGGGGGTGTTGTTCCCTGGTTGGCGTGGAGAAGGATCATGGTTCATGTCTAGCCCTCTGGTTACTTCAATTACCTCTGGGAGCAGGAGGGTGAGAGGGTGGTGACAAATTAAGCCTTGGAGGTACGGGTGAAGTCCTTTTCTGAAATATAAGGCACACAACTTGTTGTTCAATCCCACAGACTCCTTCAGGTTGTTGAATCAAGCAATGTACTCTTCTAAGGGGGTGCTTCTCTGCTCCAGAGATAGCAGTTTCAAGAAGGCTTAGATCTGAGTTCCTTTAGGGGTTGTAGCTTCCAGGAGTCTAGTCTTGAATTCATCAAAGTTCAGGCAGAGATCTTTGTTATCCTTGATGGCAGAGGTAAACCATTTAAGAGCGTCCCCAGTCAACATAGATCCCACAGTCAGGACTTTGTAGACTTCATTGTTGTATTGGGCAGGGAAGGCTTTGAAATGGACCCCTAATAAGACCAGACCCTTTCTGACATCAGCAATGTTCATCTTTTGTATATTGGGCAGAGCACAATTGGTGGTTGAGTTACTGTGGGATGTGGAAACTGTAACTGTCTGAATCTGGGCGAGGGAGCTGGGGTTATTGGATTCTACTACTGTAGTTGGTTGTCCTTTAAAAATTCTGTAGACTCAGCAAGCTATAATAAAAAATAATAATATACAAGATGCCCCTATAGACATAGAATATAGGGGCTCAGGTTACCAAGATTGTAGGCAGACAAACTGTCATGGCTGACAGCTGTCATGTACCAAGGTACCAAATGGGAGCTTAATACTTCCAGATAACATGTAACAAGGTCCCAGTAGAGGAATGGAGAAGAACGGGTTAGGTAAAGCAATCCAGCATATAAGGGACAATAGGAACTAAGGTTGATAATAACAACTTTGGCCAGACTGAGGATGGTCAGGACAATCATCCCAGATCTACTGTGGCCGTAGGGCTGAGGAATAGGAGGAGCAGGGGAGTCATAGGGAATGCCAGCCATTCCAGGATCTGAACCTGGCTGGTAGTCCATGGGTGTAGGTCTAGGGTGGTACTCTAGTCTTCTGTTCTGACTTCTGCTCAAGTGTTTTATAAATTGAAATACTAATAAATCAAACAAAACTGAAAGATTCATTCATTTTATTTAATGTTGTCTGCACTTGATTTAAGTAGGGAAAAGTGAGTTTTATACCATTCATCTGGTCTACCTTGGAATATACTACTTCTTAATCCTTGAGGGCTTTTGGTGTCCCCACTCTTGGGTACTAGCTTCTGGGAAGTAAGGGGGAGCAGCTTGGGAAGTGAGGATTGGGATCTGAGTGACTTGGTCTGTTCAGGGAAATTCTGCTGGTGGCTGGCAGATAATAGGCTGGTTCATCAATCTGTGATTTCACTTGGTTGGGGCAAGAGGCTGGAGCATTGCTAATAAATTCTGCAGTGTTGGGTCCATTAATTGGTGATTGGTGTTTAAATTTAGCTTGGTCACAATCTGTAGGTATATCTGAACCTTGCAGTTTAACTGAGGTGCTGTGGGAATCCAATTTATTGGCTGTATTATCAGCACCCTCAATTTCTGAAATTTTATTAACTAGCACATAAGTGCAATTGGTAGCAAGAGAAGTGGGAGCCAGCAATTTTACAGATCTGCTGGTTGAATTTGCAGCAGATCTGCGTGATACCAGATCTTCTGCAGAGCCCAGCAGATCTGATTTAGAGCGGCATTGGGTGCTCCTAGCCTAATTGTAGTATTGGGGCTGGATTCCCCAATGCCAATGGGAGCCACAAACTTTCCTGGGCCAGCATTAAAACTGGCCCCAGGACAGGACCCATTCTGAGGTTGATTTGAACTGCCCAAAATGGCCAGGGCAGTTCAAATTGGCCCTTGCCCACCCTGGTAAGTGATTGGTGGCTTGAATCCCCCAGCAGGCTTTTGCGGCTGCCCTTGCTTTTGCTTGGTGGCCGGGTGTGGGAGTTTGGACCCTGTTCCCGTTCCCACTGGGCTGGCCCTTACACTATTAGACTGTTGTTTTCCCCAAATCAAATACTGAACTCTCATCAGTTCAGTTGAACAATTACTTAATTTTAAAAACAGTAGCTAACCTGATACAGCCATATCAAAGAGGTTTATCTGTATGAAATACCTGACTCTAAAATGGGTGAATATAATTTTAAAGAGATCATCAGATTGTTTAACATAATTCTATATAATTGGATGTTTAGACTCTTTGCTGAAGATTGGATTGTTAAAAGAAAAGAGAGTGTTGTCAAATTAAAGAGATAAAGTCAAATAATATATATAATTATCAGTTTAAGTAAGATGTTTAGCTTCTGAATTTTAAATTTATTTATTTTAAAGTGAAGTAATAGAGTATTTCAATTGGATGCCTCACTTGATCCAGTGGCTTCAGATTGTTTCATAGTTAACCTTACTTACTATTCTATCATCCAGATAGGGATGTCAGTGAATCAAAATGGCAATAATATTAAGGCTCATTAAAAATAATTTTTATATGATTTAGAATGTCTAGATAAAACTTTTAAGATAGCTCTGATAAAAATAGTACCAAATATGATAGCTATAGCTGCTCTTGATGCTTGGATATAAAGTGAAATACTGAAATTGAGCTTGCTTCATAATTAAAGGCATATAATAAATTTGATTCATCTGAAGCCACTCTTATTTTTTTGAGGAAACACAATTTTATTCAGGGTTCAAGATGTTATTAAAAGAACCATAGTCAAGATAAATGGGGGATGGGTGAGATATAAGTTTGGGGGGATAAAGCTGTGGAGGGACTTTGGCGTCCTTCCACTGTATACTCTTGTGGGATACCATAGACTCATAGGACAACTCCTTCAAGTGTTTGTGGGCACCTGGTACTGTGTGAACACACCTGAAGTTTTGGGGTACAGGCTTTTTCAACTAGGGATCTGAACTTTTCTTTCATAAGGGCTGGGATGAAGTGGGTATCATCAAAGATGACTTCAATTCAGGTTGTGTGGATTGTCCATAATACAAGGTGGTAAGCTATCACTTGGACTGGCTTAGGTTCATGTTTAAGACTTTTCATAAAAAAGAGGTCAAATTTGGGGCAGAATAGTCTTGTGAGCCCCAGCATTGTGCAGCCTGAGTCTAGAACATGCTCACAGTTAGGCACCCAAAGTACTTATATTCAAGGTCTGTGTCTTCATATGGGCATAGCCTGCATTTCTGTATGGGGTGATCTTGGGGGAAGTGCTTCTCACTCCAGGAGGCTTGGTTAAATATCTGCCAGGTAAACTTCTGTTGATCTGTGGTGACCAAGGGTAGTCTCACAAAGTCTCTGAATTGTTTGGAGGTGATGAATACTCTCATATCATTCTGAACCAATTGGGAAATTATTCTGAGGAAGACTGGCTCAGGGGTTATTTTTTTATAACTCACTTATATTGTTTGGGCATGGGCTTGGAACCTCTCAGGATACTGCTTTTTTCATCCAAGTTCTTATTGATCTGTAGTCAACTGTGGTAAGTTCAACTCCCTGGTGATTAACTCCCTTAAACTTGACTCCCTGATAGTCAACACTATAATAAAGTGAGAATTCAGCTTTTGCCCTGATTGACAACTGGAAATTGTCACTTTTTTAATTAACGGATCTTGATGTACTGAAAACTTTTAATATAAAAAATTAAGCATTACAGCTATGGTATACTAAAGTGACCCCAGAAATATCAAAAATACTATAAAAACAGTACCCTAGTTAATAAAAATAAGGATAAATAAGCAATTACTTCTCATTTTACTATGTAATTTACACTCTTCATTATAAAAATATTTTTTATTACCATAAAAATTAAAATTCCAATGAATTAAAAATAAATACAAACACAAAAAATAAAGTTAGGCAAAATATGAAGAAATATTTATTTGATATAGTTTATATAAGCACAACTGTGGATATCACATGTTTTATTTAGAAATTAAAAAAAATTAAGATATTTCACTTACTTTCAACTATAAATATTCATCTCAAACTTACCATGCATACATAAAACAATCACTGCTATCTAATTAAATTAAAAACTTAAAGATTAAAACTAAAAACTAAATGATCAAAGCTAATAAGTAAGAATTAAAGTTAAAAGTTAAAAAGTAAAAATCCTATAACTGAGCAAGCAAGCAAGTTTATTCCTCATCATTCTTTCCATGTTTCATTTTGGCCCCTTCCAGGAGGGCAGTGGCAATAAGCTCAAGCTTCTGCTTAAGCTCAGAGGCCTTGTATTTGTGCTTAGCTGCACCCTGGATGGCCTTGGTGAAGAGGGTACAGCGGGTGGTTGGCTTGGTGGGGGGACGCGGTTGGAGAGATCTCAGAGCTTGGAGATTGTTTTCTCTTGCTAATGCTGCAGGAGAGAGAAGAACTTATTAAACTTTGGATGAAGCCCAAAGTTGGCTTTAAGATGCTTGTGATAAGCCTCTAATGCCAAAGTGGTCTTCAGCTCCCCATTGATGGCTGCCCGGTACACGTTCCAGCTGGCCTTGGCGCAAGCCTTGCCTCGCCTCTGCGTGACAACCTTCCCAATCCACTGGGGCTCAAAGTACTCAAGGAAAGGCTTGAACTCCGGATGCTTCACTATGTAGGGATCCTTTGAGAGCACCTCAAACCCCTGCGCAGTGTGCTATGGCTTTAAAAAAGCCAAGGCACTAAATTGTGCCAGCACAAATCTACAGGTGTCCAAAGTATCCCTCCGGCTCAACCTACTAAGCTCAGTGTGGGCCTGCACGTTAAAAGCAACTGCTTGGCAGAAGTGAAAGTGGCACCCCTGCACCTCCCTGCTGAACAGCTGCTCAAATGCATTGAACTGAGCAGGCTTGAAGTCTATAATGCACACGCGAGGCCCAAGAGCTCTTAGCCTTACCTTTTCCTCCAAGTCCAGGGTGGCCTGGTCCTTGTCAGAGGCAGGTGGGTTGGTGTGGGTATGGGGGGAGTCTTTTTGGATTTGTCATTGCCGGCAGGAGGAAGGAGGGCAATTGCTTGGCAGAGGATGGAGAACGCGCGGGTATAGATGGCCTTGGTGGCCCCAGGAAGAAGAAAGAACACGAGTGGAATCACCCGGAAGTCAATCTGGGCATGGATCATCCAGAGCTGCTTGAACATCTGGGGGAAAGTGGCAAAGGCACCATCAACTAGTCAGGTTGACGCCCTTTTCAACTCCATCAGGTTCTGCTGAGTTGAGTAGCAGATTATGCGGTCCTTGGCAGCAGGCCTGTTGTCATGGAGCAGGAAGCGCTCCCCACTCAGAATCTGCTTAAGCTCATGAGTGAGTGTGAGCTCCAAGAGGACGTCTGAAGCCTTGGGGGGAGGGGGTATTGGCAGCAATACGCTTATTGCTGATGAATTTGACCAACTGCTCCTGTGTTGGTACCAACTTAAGATTGTTGGGTTTGAGATGTTGCAAAGCCTTTATGGCCAGATCAGAAGCCTAGAGATGAGAGGATGTGGGTATTACTTGAACAAGGTATCATTTTAAGATCCAAGTGATTAGATGATTGGGGGGCTCAAAAGTGTGCTCCCTTTTTCCACCGTTACTTGCTCCCAGCCCTCAGTGTTCAACCGGGCGCCACAAGTCTTATCCCCACAGACAAAGTGCTTGCTCTTGGTCTGCCGCTTTTGGTTGTTGCAATTGAAGATGTAGTTGTCAGCAACGTAACCAGGGCCGCCCTTTGCAGACATGATTAGGAAGTAACAGGAGAAGCACTTGGGAACTCTAAACTCTCTGTCCACATTACAGATATTGTGGATGGCCAGTGGATCCCAAGCCACATGACCAGAAGCTTTAAACTTCTTGAAGTAATCCTCTGGCTCATCTTGGGGGTCAGATGAGGAAGGAGGGGAAGAGCCATTAGGAGGGGGAGGGGAAGGATTCTTTAGGCCTGCTTGGATGCCTCCTTTTTCTTACCAGAAAAAGAGGTGGGCTCCTTGGCAGCCTTTACTTTCTTGGTATGCCGCCCCTTGGTGGGATCAGAGTTGGCCTCTGAATGATAAAAAGAGTGGTTGGTAAGATTACCATCAGATTTATTGGGGGAGGAATTTTGGGGGGAAAGGTGAAGGGGATGTGGAAGATGAGGGTGGAGGAGTAGGAGGAGATGGAGTGGGAGGAGATGAGGTTGGAGACTTTGCCTTTGCAGGCTTCTTGGCACGCTTGGGAGTGGAGGCAGTTTTTTTGGAGCCCTTGGAGGCTTGGCGCTTGGGCTGTTGGCTGTTCTTGTTTGATTTTGTCTAAAGAAGAGTTTAGCATTGTAAATAATAGAAGTCTGAAAGATATGAAACACAGAGGTAAAACAAAGCAAAAGTTAAATGAAAAGTATGCAAATAAAGTTTTATTTATCAAGAAAAAAAAACATAAAAAAGTAAATAGAAGCAAAATAGAAACTCAAAGTATAGATATAAAGGTTAAAACATAGAAAATAAGTGAATTTATTGTGAAGCATCAAAGATGTTAGGTTCAGCATAACATCTTAGTGTTAAATCAATGTAAAAGGTTAATTGAAAATTGAAAAAAATATATGAAAATTATATGGAGAGCAGCAGAAAAAGTAGTAGATTATAATAGCAAAAAATATAAAAAATTATTATGTGAAATTTTTTTATAGAGTTTAAAATTCAAACATATTAAAGGGTCAAGTTTGGCACTGTTGATCAGCCAGAAAAAGCTAAATTCTCACTGTCAAGTATGCTGGAGTTGAGCAGAAACATCAAATTTACTATGTGTCAAGATTTTGGGGTCTTGAGGTATTACTTTTATTAAGTGACATTGTATTATATGTGTTGATAGGGGACTGTATGGCAACAGTCTATAGCTACCAATTGGGTCTTGGGATATGGCTACAGCTTGGCGGAGTCCTAAGGCCGTAGGAGAAGAAACACGGTTCTGCAGATAGACAACAGCGCGCTCTATCTGGATACAACTGACTACTAGGCGTCAGCTAGTAGTGATACTATACTTAGAGATCTTCAGTCTCTAAGCCAAGGGTGATATTTTTTCTGCTTGATCTCTATTCAGGAGAGCACTTTATATAGGGTGGATAGGCCCTCTTGCCAGATAGTTATCTGACGCATCTAACTCTTACTAGTCAGTCTATCTGTTTCCCAGACTGCTAGTTTCAGCCCCCAGAGCTAGGCAGCCATGCCAGTTTGGCATGGGACTTCAATAGATTACCGGGCCTCAGCTTACTTCATCAGTGTGTTGGTGGCATCTTGTTTACAGTTTATGCATGTGCAAGTTTAGTTACCCTGTCTATTGGGTTTTTGCATCATGTATTATTCTTCTGAACAACCTTCTATATCAGTTGTAGGATTCAAGGTATCTGGAGGTGTAAATGTTTGGCATAAACCAACTTTTATTAATATTCTTGAGTATTTTGTCTTATTGGCTATTAAATGTTCTGTGATTGTGGCCCAGGGATCAAGTTTGTTTGTTCAGGTTGAGTCCAATTGGCAGACTATTTTTGGATCAGGATCAATACTCGGGGTAATCATCAGTGTATCAATTGACTGAATCCAAGGGATAGGATAAGTTGATGCTTTTACAATCAAGCCAGCTAAATAGCAATTGGCCATCTAACTAATCAACAAAGGGGAATAATGGTCAATTTTATTACATTATCCCAGAGGCTTGACACTATGTTTTTTACATATAAAACTTGCTTAAATTTAAAACAGGTTTGAAAGTTAACCCAAAAGCAAGGCAGTTTTGTATGCTCAAAAATTAAAAAAATACAACATAAGTTAAAAAAGTAAATGGATGAGAAGGTGTTTATTACTGATTAAGGTATGCTGTGAGAAGCTGGGAGTGAATTATTTACCATAGTGTTGATTAAAACGTTAAGAAGCTCTCTGTACTAATCCCCAAGTTGAAGTGTCAAGTGGATGAGTGTTGAGTGGTGCTTATAGTACATTGCATATTAATTTAGCCTTAATTCTGAGCCTTTGATTAGTTAAATCTGTAACCAATTGGGTGTCAAGTGAATAGAGTTGAACAAAGAAAGTGTCAAGTTTCAGTTTTTTATAAATTACATATGAAATCTCTTAATAAATTGGGCTTAATTTATGTGGCACCACTTAATCTAAAAACCCGGGAATGACATAATATTAAACAAGTGGGGCATTTGATTAATGTCTATACCACTAAATCCAGTATAGTGGTGCTTGGGAGCCTAATCAACAACTATGGACACTAATAATAAAAATATAATAGTAAATAATAAATTTTATATAAGCGCATATGTATTTTATTAATAAAATTAAAATTTAGCTTAAAAAGTGTCAAACTGGTCACTTTTTGTTTTAGAGTGTCAAACACAGGGTTTTTCATTTCTATTAGTAAATTTACTTATAAATTGCCCCTTAAATTGGTATTTTAGCTAACCAATTTATTAAACAGAGTTGAGTTCAAGTAAATTTAACCTTGGTTTTTGGGTTTGAACCCCTAAATTACTAGTAAAAATTAGCTTAAAATTGGTTAAGCCAAAAATACTAATAGATTCACATATGCGGCACTCAACTCCCTGGTACTTGACAAAGTGTCAAGTACCAGGGAGTTGAATTTAAGGGAGTCAAACTTACCACAGTTGCCAATCTGTAGGCATCTCTTCTCTGGAGACAGGTTCTTCAGGTTTCGATCAGGTGCATATCCTACAGGGTTCTTTACAATCACCCATTTGTTTATCCTTATTATTGTCAAGCACCTTTTCCAGTATTCTGGGGTGCCCTTTGGTATTGATAACTTTGGGTGGGACTGGATCCAGTCTCTCAATATGAAGGTTGAGGGGTTTGGTATGCCTAGAGCTCAAGCCCATCCAACCACATGTCCCGCCATATGTGATTCATCATGAGCTGAAATAAGTTTGCATAGTCCCTTTTCCCAGAGTTAGCTGCTTTGGGCCTTATGATCCATGAGTCCTATTCTCCCTCCAGCTTTAGGTAAACACAATATCTCTATCTTAATTGGGGCTGTCTTGGATGTGCCCCAGTTGAAGCTTCGCACAAGTTTGGCCACTTTCTTTTCAACAGATGGGGAGAATGGTACTACATGTGCGGCAAACCACATTTTCGAAAATATAAATATGTTTAGTGCATGTATTTTGCCTATTAGATTAAACTTATGATGGCGCCAACCATTAACTTTGTTTTGCACTGATGTCAATAATATGGCTTCTGTTGTTTTGATGTCTAAGTCTAAAGACTTGAACCAAACTACCAGGTGTCTGAATGGAGTGACTGCTGGATAGAGCTAAGTTCACTTGGAGGGAAAAAGTTTGGATTCCTAATTTTCACCAATGTAGCTTTGTCTGTTACATTTGCATTCGAAGCTGATCAGTATTGCTCCAATATAAGCTCCATATTTATCACGTCTGATCTGAATTCACTCTAAGAACACATATAAACTAAAATCATGTATCTCTGTAAATATATAAGTTTGATCTTAATATTCAACACCTTATTTTAAAGCAACAGAACAGCTCTATATTCTGATAAACTTTAAAAAAATCAAATGTTAAGCCTACTATTTTTTATTTTCATTTTGCTAAACTGATTAGCAAAATTCTACCTATTTAGATTTATATTATAGGTACTTACTTGGATAACAATTTTACTTAAATAACTAAAAGTCGAATTAACTTGAAAGAAAGCTTTTTTAATAAGAAATGTGTTTAAACAGATGATAAGTAATTACATCTTAAAAATAAAAAATGTATATATTGAAGTAATTTATTAAAACCAATTATATTTGTCCTTGGACAATAAACCACCTAGTCTTAAATAATGCCGTTGACCCATTACTTAAGGAGGTTATTGTATAATACGCTTTGGAATTATCGTTGAAATCGGATAATTAACACGTCATTCAATTCAGCATCACATTGTTGGTCGGAAAAGAAAGCGAAGAAAATATTTTGGACTTTCCAAAAGACTGAAATGATTGGTATTTTCAAACTGAAGCATTTTACATTCATTTATATTGAAAAAACCCATAAAATGAATGAATGGCCCTCAGGTGACCCCAAAGCTCAAAAAAAGCCCTTGGGAACTTACAGGGCGTTGAGTATAGGCAAAAAGTAAAATTCTACCTTAAATCTCGACTTCTATTGTAGACTTCAAGAAAATAAGCGTGCTCTATACACAAAGCATTTTAAAGATTATTTTGCAGATTCTTTGACACAATTAAAGTTTATTTTCATTTTTTAAAGGTGTCAACTCTCCCATTTTTTAATGACCCTTTAGAATTTTCAAACTTTAACTAATACTAGCTATTAAATCAATAAAACCCAAGCCAACATTCTAAAACTTACATTCAAAATAATTGAAACTAAACCATGAAAGTATTTAGATCAAAACAAAAATATTACCATGAATAATAACTTGTTTCCAAATGTTAGCCAGAATATTCCTCAGGTAATCTTTTTGATTATTTAAACTTATCATTGTAGGCTCCATCATCTGAACAGATTAGACCCCAAATGTAAGGTTCTCTAATATAGTGAACTAATAATTTAGGCATTTTGGTCAAAATAACTTCAGCCAGGAAAGTTCTTCTGCTGCACCAGACATAGGCAGTAGATTCTGTTTTGGCACTGCTACAAATGTAGTATTTGGACAGATGGCCCCTAATGAAGCCCCAAGAGCTCCTGCAGCACCTCCCCGTCTTATTATAAACAGACGTAGACCAGGGCATCAAGTACCAGCTGCTCCAAAGTTTGTTTTTAATCCTAACATGTCAGATGAGCAGGTGGCCAGGCTCATGGCCCCACTTGCAACAAACCAACAGACACCAATGGTTGCCCCACCCAGTTATAGCCATTTGTCTTTCTTTGCTCAGCCTGCAGCTCCAGACCAAGTTGTAAATCTTTTCTCCAATCTTTGAGGCAGATCTGACTTGGGGTCATATTCAGAACAAATTGGCACTGCTGCCTCTCAACCCGCTTCTACATCAATTCTAGTGCAGGGTGCAACTATGAGTATGTGCGCTACTTCTAATATTAGTGATTACAGCACAAATCCACAGCAATTCACCCCACAGCTTCCTACAGTCTTAGCAACTGCTACAAGTGACTTGCTGGCCTATTTATCTCCCAATAGTTCTACACCCATCAATGGTGTCTAAAGCCAATTAACTGCAACCAGCAATAACCTCCAGTCAAATGGATCTCATTTGTCTCTCTTTCCTAGGGTATTTGCAGTTACGCCTCCACAGACACCTACCTATAAACCAAACAATCTGGCTGCATCAACACCCTCTATTCCAACTGAAATATCTCAGCCTATAAAGGTTCCCCATGTATTTTTTGAGGACAAGGTTGCTTCTTTTAACAAGCCACCAGATTTTAGATGCAAAGCCCAAGGTAACTTTCATTGATTTATGTACTGATTCCTTTAGTGATTGGTCTTGCAAGGATTCACCCCTGTATCACATTCATGAACCCTATGCCAGACTTGCCTGCAAGTGTTGATCCCACTTATGTCAAGGAAATGATGACATTGAATTTAGCTTGCAGAGAGACAATCATGAAGCTCCTTGCAAAAAATCCTTTCTATGAGCTTGATGATCTTGTTATCAATATGCTTGAAGACATACATGATTTGAACAAGAGGTTTCCTGGCTGTAAAGCTGCTTTGGCTCAACTTGAACCTTCATCCAGCAAAAATACTTCTAAATCCATTGAGTCCTGCTCTTTTCAATCATCTAGTGAAGCGGCCACAACTTTTTTTAAGCCTAGTAATACAGACAACATCCCAGCATCCACATCATCTTTTAAGCATCCTCCTGCAACCATGCCTATCCAGCTTTCAAGTGATACAGCTCCCATCTCCAAAACATCTACAGAAGCTTCTAATCCTACACTTCAGCTTTCAGCTGCACCTCCTCCTACAAATCCTACCACTAAGGCTGCACCCATGGCATGTCAACTTTCAAGCTCTGTAACAACAACTTCCTTCAAAGATACTTCTACTCCTTTCCAATTTTCAGCTGCACCAGCCTCTGTCCCCTTTAGAAGTGCTGACACTGAGGGAACTGCTGTGCCATTTCAGTTTTCAAATACTCCTTCCACAGCATTTGATGCTGCAAACCCTACCAATTCTTGAGAAAAAGTATCTGAAGAAGAGCATAAGAGAAGACCTATGGTTGAAGAGGCATCCTCAAAAGCAGTCCTTCCCTTCTAAAGCACTGAAGGAACTGCTCTACCATTCCAGTTTTCAAACACCCCTTCTGCAGCAATTGATGCTGTAAAACCTATCAATTCTTGTAAAAGAGTATCTGAAGAAGAGCATGAGAAAAGACCTATGGTTGAAGAGGCACCCTCAAAAGCAGTCCTTCCCTTCAAAAAGCACTGAAGGAACTGCTCTACCATTCCAGTTTTCAAACACTCCTCTCACAGTATTAGATGCTGTAAAACCTATCAATTCTTGCAAAAGAGTATCTGAAGAAGAGCATGAGAAAAGACCTAAGGGTGAATAGTTATTCTCAAAAGCATTTTCCCTTAAAAAGCTCTCCTGGGTCCCCAACTAATAGCTCCTTAGCATCTGCAGATGCTTCCACAGAATTTAAAATATTGTATGGTGTTGGCTGGGACATCTGAAGTTAACCTTGATTCTGGAAGTTCATCTACATCAAAGTTGGGGTTATCTGTTAGAATACTAAAGAATCCAAATTTGACACCCCAAGTACTGGAGCCAAACCAAGCATTACCTCTGGTACCCCTATATTATCAAGATCTGGTGCTACTCAGCTAAGCATCAGATTTTTGGCCATTGAAGTACCCTAATGCACCTTCTAGCTTAATGTTGCACCTGAGGCTTCTTCCTTCTAGCCTAGCTTTTTTGGTTTGCCTAGGGTTGCAGCAAATCTTATACAATGGCTTCTTTATAATAAAGCAGCCATTTTTTTAGAATGGGCTACAATTCCAGAAGAATTGCACTGGCTGCAACTTTTCTAGAATTGTAGCCTTTCTACATCTACTGGATGTAAATTCAAAACAGATTATATCCAGTAGATGTAGGAAAAAGTAGAACCCCAGCTTTTTTAAAAAAATAAAATAAAATTTCAAAATTAAATGTTTAGTTATAACTTTATTTTTTACCTGTTAAATATAATATGCTTATTGATTCAATATTATTCTTGCCACACACCCCTTGATTCACATGTGCAAATCTACCAGGTGCCAAATGAATATGTGATGATCTACATTGAGAGCTGTTTTAGAGATGAGAGCTAGATTTAGCTAAATAAAGATATATTACCTGAGAAAGGTAAATGTTGGCTGTTCTATTGATCCACTAGCCTTGGTAGTTGGTGGTAGTCTGCTATGTCATGATGTGTTAGTAAGGTGGCCCCTTACTAGTGCTTTAAAAGTATAAAATGGTGTTTTGGGATTATTATATCAAGAAGTATAAACATCCTCAGACCAGCTATGATGATAATACAGCTGGGGGTTTCCTGGGATAAGTGTGCTAAGATGGCATTAAAATCCTGATACCAACTGGGAGGATAATACAGTTAGGTTACTTTATCTGGAGTGAGGGTAAAATTTCTCTGTCTATTACTTATAGATAGCTTTAAGATGGTCTTAAAGTTGCTGGACAAGCATAGATAGCTCAGAATCATCATTAGGGTGGCTGTTCAGAGAAGCAGCTTCAGAACTTAATTATTTAGAGGTTTCTGGGAAGCAAAGTTGGTTACTTTGCGCCTGAAAGTTCAAGATAACCACTTGGGTAAGTAAAAACAGTGATTATTTATGAAAAATGGCTGCTTCTGATGGCCTAGTTAAAGAACACTAATGAGGGTCTTGCCAAGATAAAGGACACTGATGATGACTTAAAACACAGAGTTTAGATTGAATTCACTGATAGTGACTTAAAAAATATAGCCTAGGTAGAGATCACTGGTGGGAGATCAAGAATATACGCAATAGCTATGCTAGGCGCTAGGCTATTAGGATAAGTCTGAAACAGTTTGGGAAATTTTTTTAAACATTTCTCTGAAGTAAGTTTTAGAGAAAAAAAAAGCCAGCACAGTTTAGAAAAATGTTGAAAAAATCAGTTCAATATTTCTCTGAAGTAGGTTCCTTGCAAAGAAATAAACAGATGAAATGAAAAAATGTTAAGTGAAGACATGTTAGCATTTTTTCAAGAACAAGTTGCTGAAGAGGCAGGAGGCCCTGCTGCTTGGGAAAATCTTTTACTTTAGTTTTGCTGCAGAGATAAAGTAAAGGAAAATATTGAAAAAGGTGAAACAAAACAAATATACTAGTGATTCCTTATGAGAAACAGTCAAATTTGAATGTGGCAAGGTGTTGAAGAAAACAGGGAAATTTTCTGGGATGTGATGCACAAACTGTCAAATTTTGCTTGGTAAACGGTGTTTCATATTTGTGTTTGGTAAAACTGTAAAGCAAAGCACTTCAGATTTTTGAAGAAGAAAAACATTGATGAAATTGATTGAGTTTGAAGCTTATTTTACTGAAATTTTTCAGTAGTAAAATAATCTAAAGCTTAATAGATTTACTCAGAAAAGCAGAAAAATGTAATAGAATTAATTACAACAAGTCTGAAGGCTTGTTTTATTATAAGAATATTGTAATCAAGATCACCTTCCTGCCTGTTAATGTATTGTTACAACTGAATCAATAATAGGTCAGTATTTATATTGAGAAATACAACAGTCTAAATAAAAATAACACAAATAGGAATAAGATGTGTTTATTTTAAGAATAGTATGGTTGATATACTATATTTGGGAGCCACAAGTTGCCAGAGGGTGACATAATGGTGTGTTTTATGTAACATTCTGGCTGAAAATAAATTGAGAGAGATATCAGTGTTTCAAATTGGTAGTACTCCTATTTAGAAGATAGTGCCTGCAATTTGACATTTAACACAGATTTATCCATACCATTATTTGTGTCATGGTGAGACTATTTGTGCGCCCTATAATTTATCTAACAGCATGGAGTATCCTGTGGCTAATATCAAGCTACAGGTCATATCTTCTAAATAAGTGCACTGAAAATTTGATGTGCTGATATTGTCCTAAGATATTTGTGACTCAAACCTTATTTGTATCCTGCCAAAGTACCACCCATATGGTGGACTTGTGGCTTCCTGGTATAGTAAATTAAATACACTATTTTCAAATAAACCTCATCTTATTGGTATTCTTGTCCTTTCTATTAAACTGATATCTTTTCCAATCTAATAATGAGTTATAATTGGTTCATTTGCAACATTGGTAGCAGTGGTAGGGTTGATTAACAACCTACCTTTAAAATAATCCCCCAAGAAAAAACAAAGTGCTGGTTTTATGACTTCACCTTGCCAAGAGACCTTCTTACCCATCCTTGATGGGAACATCCCAGAAGGCTATGAAGTATATAAAGAACTACTAGTTTTCATCAGCATTTATAACTCCTCCTCCTGGAACAACATAACATTATTAATACTCTGCCTAGGATAATAAAGCATTAGTAATACTTCATCCCAGTCTGATTTGTCACACCACATGTTGAACTTACAGTTGGATTCCTTCACAGGTGGTATGGAAGGCGCCAATATTGTAAGTTGGCTAATTTCCACAGAAACCCGCCTCTGTATTTGTCAAGTGCCTGAACTCATGTGATTGCCACAGCGTCAGGGCGCCTCACTGGGCCTGCCACTGTGTGGTTCATTACTTGGGCCAGTCAAGAGTTCAAAGTCACATGGGCAGCATTCAGAGATGCTTTTAAATACCAAATTTTGTAAATTGTGCCATTAATGCTATTTTGATATGGCCTTAAAATAGTGATATATGCAAAGATTTGGTTGGCTTTGCCTCCAAATTTGGGTATTCCTTGTCTTCTGTAAATGGGTCTGTTCTAATTTCCACCCATTCCAGAATAATTTACCTGCCCTTGTCTGATCCTGATATGTCCTCAACCCAACATGACCCCCTTGACCACTCTGTCTACCTAATGAGTGATCACCAACCCTTGTCTACTATTTAAGTAGAATCAATTCTCCTAATAAAGACAAGTTTATCCACATTTGTGTTGGCTTTAATATTCTTCAAGCCTTTTCCTTTCATTTTTGCCAAAAGAAAATTCCTCTTCTTGTATTCCAGGAAATTAATGTATGTGCCCTTAATTTTGCCCTGGAGGCTAACCCAAGGCTAGCTTCAAATATCAAATATTTTGTTATAAAGATTTTCTGCTGTGACTTTCTGGATGTAGTCCCCAGGGGCCAAACACAACACCAATACAATGAAACCTTCCCACCCATTGTTGTAGGAACACACCTGCTTGCAATCAAACAAACAGTAAGTGTCCCTAAATACCTTGCCATCTGGCAACAGGCACTTGCTGCCACTCCATAAGCCATTACAAACAGAAATGCCATGCTTCTCACCCTCATTTTCAATGAATTAAAACCCCATATATATAAATGGGTGCCAGTGAGGTGCTGCTATTTTATTGAAAACTGCTTTAAGTACATTGAAGAGGCAAATAATAAAGCCACCATGAGGCTTCAAAGATCTAATAATACACCCTCACAATCCTGTCCTACATCTGGAAATACCCACAGTCAAATAGGTTGCTGCCAGTCCCAACAACATGATAATGGCAACAACCCCCCTCAAGAGGGGGTTGCAGTTAAAAAATATTGAGAGTTCAAAAAAATCCTGGGGGTTGTAGACATGAGAGGCTCTTCAACTCCTCTTGATTTTCAAACTCAATCTCTTCTTGCCAAGAACCCCTGTGATTACATGTTCACAAGGTTAAAAACCTAGACGTGCTCCAGATGCACAGCAACAATCCTGTCTTCCAAGCTTGTCATAAAAAATATAATCATTTACTTGTATAGATCCTTTTGCTTTTGTGGAAATAACAATAAGCTCCTGGTGAACACTGGGGCCACTCACATAATGAATAATCAAGAATTTGCTGATTTACAACTATTAGAGTGTGTACTTAGTCAATTTAAAGCAGTGTATGTGGCAGACTCTCACAGATTATCTATCACCCACAAAACAGTACCCTTCTCAGTAAGAATGAGCAACATTCAGGTTAGGCTCTCTGTACCCATCATAAGTGATCTCAGCCACAATATGATTGCAGGTCTAGAATGATTATATCACAAATGTCCTTACATTGACTAGGACACTTCTGTAATCACTCTCAGAAGGAATGATGTTGGCTTTAAAACCTGTTCAATTGAGATGAAAAATATATTACATGTCACTGTCTTTGTACATATCACAGAAGATAGTATCTATGAGTTTAAAAGGGACAAGTTGGAATTCAAACAAAGCTCAGTCAAAGCCATCAGGTCTGAACCACCCTCAATTCCCCTCATAGGAAACCACCACCAAACTTGTAGTAATTCCTCAACAAGTTTAAAGATGTATTTAGTGAAACAATGGACCAGTTACCTCCACCCCAAGAAACCAACATTCTATTTAATTAAAAGGTTCACTACCAAAGGCCCAACTACTATATTATACAACTCCCAAGGAGTATGAGACTCTCTACCAAAACCTTGTGGGTGCCCTAGACAAGGGGTTTATTTGCCCTTCACTATTACCATACAGAGCTACAGTCTTCTTTGTGACCAAAAAGAACAGGTCACTCTGCCTGGTCACAGATTACTGAACCCTAAAAAAGTAACAGTAAATAAAAAATACCCCCTACCATTGATCCATGACTTGTTTGATGCACTTGCTGGTGAAAATTCTTTAGCAATATTGATATCACTGTGGGTACAACCAATTCATGTTTGCTCTCAGGAATGAGGAAAAAACTGGCTTTCAAACACACTATGGGGCGTTTAAGTGCTGCATCATAAATTTTGGCATGAGTAAACCCCCATTCATATTTACAATGCTCATTACAAGGCCTTTGAAGAATGTTTAGAAAATGTGTTGTAGTCTACCTAGATGATATTTTTGTATTCAGTAAGGACCAAGCAACACACCTTCATAATTAATGTGCTATCCTCAACACTCTTTACAAGAATCAGCTGAAAGCTAAACCCTCTAAATTTGATTTCAAACAGTACAAGCTACTGTTCCAGGGACAAATTATCTCAGCCCAGAGAATAAAGCCCAATCAATATAAAGTCAAAGTAATCACTAGTATGTTTCCTCCTACTGATGTGAATCATGTATGCACCTTCCTGAGAATGATTGCATATGTACACAAGTTCATCCCTAACTGTGGATAATTAATTGCTTCCCTTGCGGAGCTACTTGATATAAAACAGTGCTTCATATAGACCCCATTGTATGACCTAGCCTTCAATCAGTGTGACCATACTACAGTCACGCTGGGCTGTGGTTTCACAAAGAGGTTGAATTATGATGAATTTCATAGGTTGAAATTCAAAATAATAGGATTGGCCTTGGAGGGATTTTCCAGCGTAGTAATGGATTACCCAGGAATCAATTAGTATGTAATAATCAAGGGCTGAAATGAATAATATGAAAAATTCAGATTATGAGACTAAGTTTCTCAAATGCACTTTATTAACTGGGAAAGTGTAATTAATTGATACCCTTGATATGATTAATGAGGATTTAGTCATAGGGCCAAAATGGACTTGACTGTGTCAAGTAAAGACTTGTTGCCTTCAAACAAATTAATTAACCAAGAAAGTTAATTGATATATACTGGGAATATAATTAATGAGGATTTGATTATATTGTTTAATTGCCTTGACTGTGTCAAGAAGTCTGGTCAAGGTTAACCAAAAGTAAACCCCTAAATTGTGATTTAAAAGCGCTGTTTTGGAAAATTTATTAGGTTAGAAGCACTGCCGCGCCGCCTAATTGATTTTTAAAACGCCAAGGCGCCGCCCAGTGAATGTTTCAGGCTCCAGGGCACCACCTGGGAAAGTTTTTGGGCACCACAGTGGCGCCTGGTTTGAGTTTGAAGCGTTATAATGGGGGTTTAATGCAAAAATAACTAAATTTAGACAATGGTGTCTATGCATTCAGGATTGATTAGCTGGTTCCCAGTTGGAACAAGGATAGCTTGGATCAGAAATACATATACTCCACAGGGGTTTGGCGCTGGAAGTCTGGAATGCTTCAAGACAAAACAATGCATTCCCACAGAGGGAATCAGGTGATTCTGGAATGTATTAGGGTACATTCTTATAGGTTAAGAGTATGAAGATCTTTTGGTAAAGATCTGGATTGGATGACACCGCTATGTCATAAACCATATGATAGGAATACAGATGTGATTCCCAAACCAGAGGGGTTTTCAGCCAAATATACCCTAATTGGTATATAATGGAAACATGATAATAATTAATAAGAGATGATGCTTATTTGTGACAATGGTTGCTTTCCCCTCAATCATTTTATGATTTATGTTTGTTTTGACTTTTAACTGAAAGAAAACTACTATGAAATGAAAGAGATGGTCTGCAGCTAAGACTTTGGGGAGTGAAAATATGGAAGTGATCACCAGACGGCAACAATTTTAGCACCAAGATTGCTTTCCTGGAATCCAAGCTCATCAAAGCTTACATAAGGGATTCCCTGTCAACCTGTAAAAGAGTAAGACCAGGATAGCAAAGAAGCAATCATGAATTTTCTGGATCCTCTGCAATCATTTTGAACAGTGCCTTCAACGGCACTGGTTCTTCAGTTCTTCAGCAGGAATTGTCAGTATGAACTTGAAACTGGCACCTCAGACCAGGCCATAGGGGGTAAGCTACATATGAAAACCAAAGAAGATGTATTATTTTAAGTACCCTACAAATCCAGTAATCTCACAAGCACAGAAAAACACTACCTCATTCACAATAAGGAGTTAAGCACAATTTTTAATTGTGTTAAGGTCTGGCACTGCTACTTGTAAGGCACTATCTTCCCACCCTGGTTTCTCACAGACCATAAGTCCCTCCAGTACTTTAAAATGCAGTCACATTTGATCCAGTGCAAAGCAGGATGAGTCAATAGCCTGTTTCTTTACCAACTTTGTATAGAGTATAAGCCTAAAAAAGAGATGATCATAGCTGATGTATTCTCCAGACTATATGTAGCGTTTATCACAGAGGATGACAGGTTAGACCCAGACTAATCCATGCTGTGCCTCTGTCCTGAGGCAACTCAATATGAGGGCCTTAGATTAACAATCATCTCAAGGCTGAAAGACAACAATAGCCATTTTACAACCAACACTGTAAATATTTGCCATCTACAACAATCACACTTACCAGCTTGACGGCATCTAAGATAACACCAAGAAGCTCCATTACAACTGATTGCACCCCTGCTGTGCTGTACCTGCTCAGAAAGGTTATTTTTCTACTTTCCCATATCTTTTACAAGCTCCAATTCCAGTATCAAAAACAAGCAGGGAGAAAGGGGGTGTTGCAACTAAGATTACTCCTCTTCCTTCTAATGTATCTCAAAATACACAGGGGCACTCATAGAGGGCAACTGTCAGAATTAACTCAGTCTGAAAGTCAACTAACTGAATGTCAACAAATTGTCAACATTCAGTAAGTCAACATTATTTTAGTATTTATCTGCCAGAATTTGGCATTTCCAAAACTAAGCTATTTTTTATAATGAATTATTAAGTCAGAATTGCAAAATTAAAAAGGAATAGGCATAATGTTGACATCATTTAAACAAAGGCTTAATTTTAAATGAAAAAACTAATATAATTTACTATGAAAATATAAGTTTCTTTGTACTTTTACATTAAGGTCAACTCCAGTAAGTAATATCTGGATTTTGAGACCAAATAAGAATCCATAAATTTATTAATAAAATACACAATATTCTAAAAATAACAACTTTTTATATTTTATACTACTGTTTTTATTAAAAAATATATTAAGATAAGCATTGATAAAAGACATATTCCAACTTTCATAGTGTTCTTTGTATTAATAAGATATTTATTGTTATGTTAAATCCATTGGATTGATATATAGCTTATTTCTGGAAGTCCACTTAAGCCAAAACAACATGTTAAAACTAGAATTTATTTATGTAATTAAAATGTTGACTTTGTGTCAAATCAATGTGATGCCTAAATTGCAACAAAGGGGTTTGGCTAAGCAAACAAAGTGACATAATTTAAGCAAGATTCAATAGGAGAGTTACTATAAAAGAACGCTGACTGCCTCCATGTCAACACCTTCACTGGTTTATTAGTAAAATACTGCTGCTTAATAAAAAGCACACATATAATGGTATGATAATTCATATCAAAGTACCCAGGGCTGTACTTTAAACTTACCTCTACAATCCCTATTATTTAGTTTTCATAAGTTACATATGCAAATCTTTATTTTTTTAAAATAAAAAATAATCAACTTTGGCCTTAAAAAATCAACTCCAGAAAATCTTAACTAAGATTTATAAGTGATTTAAATAGTGTTTTTCTAGTTCAATGCTGACTGTCAGTATGCCAACAGTCAAAATTAAAGCGTTTTTTATGCTGAAAAACTAAATTAAATATGTTTGACTATTGTGACTAACAGAATGTAAACTTTTTATTTAAACATAGTTTTTCTATTCTTTACTAATAAACTAGCTCTCAAATTACTTTCCATACTTCTATAAACTATTTAATTAATAAAAAAAGTGATTATTATTTAATTTTAATTATTTTTAACATAATTCTTCTTACTTTATGAACTCTACTCTAATTATTGTAGGACAAATCTTCCAAGAAGCCACCAAAGAATCCCAAGTCAGCCAAGAAAGTGCCCAAAGCCTCTGGAAAGGACCAAAGCCCCTAACCTGACAAAATACCCAGCCAAAAAGCCCTCAAAAGAAACAGAAGACTAAGGAGAAGACTCCAGACCCTGAAAGTGAAGAGCCCTCCCCTGACCCCTCCTCTTTTCCAAGCTGGTACCAATCAGAAGGAGATTATGTTCCACTAAACAAGCAAGGAAGAAAAAAGATACCCAAGAGTCCAGAACCCTAGCCAAGCTCAGATGAACCCATCTCAAAGGAATCAAGCCCCAAAGAATCAAGCTATCCCAGTTCAAGAAGAAGAATTCAACTCCAGATAATTCCCCTCCACTGCTCAATGAATCTGCACCTCTATCCTCTTCATCAACTAATAAAAAAGAAGATAATGATGATTATCTTTCTGGCTAATATCAAGAACCAATTGGCCCATGAGATCCCCTCAAGTTTCACAATATATGTAATGTCAAAGGAGAGCTTAAGCTACTAAAGAAGTTCCCTTGGTTTTCCCCTCTAATGTCTGTCAAAGGAGGTGCAAGTATAGTCTGTGATGACTGTGTTTTTGATTGCAATAATCAGAAGAGAGCAGAAAAAAGCAAGCATTATGTGTGTGAAGTAAGAAGCTGTGCTACCAGGATAACACATAAGGATGGGATAAAGTCACTAGTGAAAAAGGAGAGCACATATGCAATGCTCTAATCAATCTTATTAAAAAGCTTCAAAAGTGGTACCTTTAACAAATGGTTCCAGTCTCCAAAGACGTCAAGGCTTCTAATCTGGCAATTAAGGCCACCACACACCTAATTAATGAGAACCTGAAGCTCATCCCTGACTGCAACCAGTTACAACGTACATATATGACAAACACCGTGATTTATTCCCCCATAAGAAATCTGCCATAGTCCAAGGAGAGTTAGTTTTAATAGAGGAGTTGAAGAAGTTCAATGGAGACAAAGTATCCCTTTTACACAATAATGGGTCTAAAACAGAAGTAGGAATTTTATGCTATTTGTCTTAACTGTGCTGTTTCAGAAGAGTTGCAAGGGGAAAATATTTGGAAACTAGATAATTTTCTTTATTTTAAGATAGGGATTATATATTTGCACTGAATCATTATAAGAGGAACATGATTGAGCTGATCACTTGATTGGGTGATAAAAGGTGGTGGCTTGGTCTTGGTAATGAGTCAAGCACTAAATTGAGTCATCCACTGTAGGGAATCACTATCTGTTCATGTTGTTGGATTTAAAAAATTGAGTTGACTTCCTTGTTTGGCTACAGGTCACTAGATTCTTATGTTGCAGGTCACAAACCTGCTTAGTTGGAACCTTATTGGCAGGCTGAGCCTGCTGTTTTGACATATTCTTGTTGTGTTCTGAGACTTGGCACAGACACACAATGGGGAATCCTAACCTTAGGATTGGATTTGTACTAAGTCTTGATTAGATGGCAGGGAAGGCTATACAATTACCTTGTGGCCCTTAATAAATAATCTGTACTAGTTGTGGCTAGAGAGAGGCGCCAAAGTACTTAGAAACACAAGACAAAAATGTGAATAGAACTTAATTTTTATTGGTGAAAGTGAAATAGGATATATACTGTGTAGCTTTACTACAAAACAGTACATGCACAGTATGGTCACTTGACACTAGTATTTGTGGGACAAGCAAGCTGCAGGGAATCAGAAAACAAAACAATTGAATTTCCCAGTTTGGAAACAGACTCATTTTGAGGGGCAAAAGCAAGCAATTATCCTCAAAATAACCCATTGAAGGCAAAATCAAAACAGTGTGAATAGCAGCATTCAAAACATTGCCCCCTTCTATATTGGCCTTGGGGGGTAGTATTTGCAGAGAAACTTGGCATGCACTCAGGCAAACAGACAATCACTAGAGAGGAGTTTCACAGTGTATTCTGACCCTTGCTTGAAGGTTACTTTGTTGAGGATCTGGATGTACAAGTATTCTGGCTACTGCCAACCCACTTAACATCCAGACATTGCCCAATTTGGTGTCTTTCCAATATACAGTTTGACATGCCGGAAATGGCAGCAAAGCAATATCACATTACTGTCCAGGTATCCAGCAACTCAAACCCATCCTGCACATGACCAACCCCTAGGTTTGATCTGACTAAATCTTCACCACAGCTAAAGTTATATAAGTCTAGAGTATTATCCAATAAAATATACTTCTCTTCTTAATTCCCTATGCAAAGCTTCCCCAGAAGGTGCTTCTCATCACTGGTAGCAGCTACAGTTTTTGACCACGCCTATGAAAGAAAGAATGACTGATCAGAATCCCCCACCTTCACTCACTTACTCAACCAGGCCACATCCAAGGATACCTGGAAGACGTACTTCTGCGTCCACAATATTGACGAGGATATACCTAGTGAATGCATCATATTTGAAGGACTGGTCATGACCAAAACATGCACCAAGATAATTCAATACAGTTACTCTCTCTAACCACAAACAAACACACAACCGCCTATCACAGGCAAAGTTACCAACACCAAGTACATTGGTATTCACAAGTTCTTTGGTAAAAACAAAGAAAACATTATCAACTGGCTAGACCACTCAGCTGCTAAACTCTGCGCCAGCTGCATTCCCCACAAAAAATGGGTCCAGGAAGCCAGCAAGCACCTGTATGAGGCCACAGCTAACTGATTTGTCACCTGGGACAGATCACAAACAGACAAAAAGCTCAATGACTGGGAAGAGTTCAAAGCCAACATCATCCACAATTTCTGCATCACAGAATCTCTCCAAGACATTGCAATACAGCTCAGTAATCTTCCTCAGAAGACCACTATTGCAGCTTACGCCAATGAATTCAAGGAAATACATTGCAAAATCCAAAACCCAGCACAAGCTGACAACGTACATCCCAGAGCCTCATTCATCAACAGAATGAAACCCTCTGTTGCTGCCCTCATCCGTCCAGAGGCCAACACCTCCATGCTCACGCTAATTGCAGAAGCCAAGCACGTGGAAAAACGCACAAACATGGAATATGCTACACACAACAGCAATTGCTCCTCAAACAGCAATGGCAGAGAAAACTCCAATGACAACAAACGCCAAAATACCAACCATAACAACAGTAACTCCAATTGCAACAATGGCAATCACAGCCAAGGCACAAACTGCTCCCATCCCAAGAAAGAGGACACTGCTGAAGTTAACAACGCTGAAGTAGCAACCCGCTATGAATATGACCCCACATTCTCTGACCTCCAAGGTCTCAAAACAGAGAGTCAGGGAAAAGAGGAGGGGGAACAGGCTTAAGTACCCCTGTCTCCCCCAACTTGATAAGAAATTGTACCAAGGTATAAACTTTGCTGCTTGCATCCCACATGTCCTGCAATCCTCCATTTTTATGAGCGTAAAAATTAAAGATTGCTCACAACTTCTTGTCTATCCATGCACTTACAAATCACATACACATAAAATTTTATTTGACTCTGGTGCATAGCACACCATGGTAAGCAAACCATTTGTAACCAAATACAAAATACCATTTGTCAAATCCAACTTTAAATACACCATAATGGCAGGCAAATCAAAGGTTCTACTCAAATGCAAAATAACTCCCTTCATAATTGACCTCCAAGGCATTCAAACATCCATCAAAGGACTTGTCATGAACAACATAAACTACAACATTGTAGCAGGCATGGACTGGTTTACCCAAGTAAACCCCAGTGTATGTTGGAAAACAAAGACCATAACCATCAAACACAATGGAGTCAATTTTAACAATCTCAAAGAACCTAACAATCTCATCCTAAGAGACACAGTATTTGTCCAAGTCATAAACCAAGACAACTCAGAACGTCTAACCAAAGATAGTACCCTCCACATAATGAGGTACACCAAGTTCAATAACATACAAACAATCAATGTTCAATGCCCAAACTTGAAGCACTCCTAAACAAATACACTCATGTATTTAAGGAAGAGCTCACAGAGCTATCTCCTGAACAGGAGGTGAAACACAGCATCAATCTATGCAAAGCCATGCCTAAACCTGCACCCCTCTACAGACTATCCTCCATGGAGACCCAAACTCTCAAGACCCATATTGAGGACAACCTAGCCAAAGGTTTCATTTGCTTGTCTGAATTCCCATGGGGGCAGCAGTGTTCTTTATAAAGAAAAAGGAAAGCACTCTTTACCTAGTAACTGACTACAGAGCACTAAACGCAAGCAAAGTAAAAAATAAATATCCCCTACCACTCATAGAGAATCTATTACAAGGCTCTCTTAATCCAAATTTTTCTCCAAAATTGACCTCACCTCAGGTTACAACCAGGTTGGAGTGAAGGAAAAGGACATATAAAAGACTGTGATCTGTACACAATTTGGATCCTTTGAGTGTAGGGTAATGAACTTTGGGATGGCCAACACTCCTGCAATGTTTGTCACTATTATGAACCAAGCATTAAATGGTCTCACAAATACATTATGCTACCTCAACAATATCATCATATTCTCAAAAACAAAAGAGGAACACCTCACGCATGTCTGCAAGACACTTGATCAACTTGCAAAGCACAAACTTTATGCAGAACCAAGTAAGTGTCAATTTATGGAAAAGGAACCCCTGTTCTTTGGCCACATTGTCTCTGACGGTGGCATCAAAGAAGATCCAGACAAAAATTAAAAGCCATAAATAACATGCAACACCCTACCTCTGTTAAACAAGTTATATGCTTTCTTGGAATAGTAGCTTATCTAAGGAAATACATCAAAGACTGCAGGAAACTAACCACACTAATATATGACCTAACCAAAGGTAATGTCAAAAATAAATTCATCTTGACACCAGAATGCAACAAGAATTTCCAAATATTAAAATAAGCTTTGATTGAAGCACCAATCTTGCAATACCCTAATAACAACAGGTGCTACAAGCTTGATTCAGATGCCAGTGATACCACCATTGGCACACTCTTACACATTTATCAGCCAGGGCAGCAATACTTCCTGCCAGTATGTTACAAAAGCAGAAAACTAACTAACACTGAGCAGAGGTATCCCATACACAACAATAAATTGCTAGCAATATACCATGCATGCAAGAAATGAAGATGTTATCTAGAAGGACATTTAAACGTCTGAGTACTAACTGATCATAAATCCTTAATCTATTTCAAAACTCAGAATGTACTTGCTTGGTGACAAGCCAAATGGATGTCTCTTCTGGAACAGCTCAATCTGGACATCCAGTACAAAAGGGGGGTAGAGCCGGTCACGGCTGACGCTCTCTCTAGGCTATGTCAGCCAAGAGAAGATCATAATGACCACCTTAACCCTGATTGGCTCAACCTATATAACACTGAGTAAAAAACAAAAGGGAAAGACCACTCCACACATCCACCAACCCAGGATACATTAGTAAGGAATAAAAACATTTCCACATATCAAATGGCACAGTTTACTGCATCATCAAAGATAAACATGTTTCCTACATCCCACTTGCAAAAAGAGTTGACACTATACTAAGACATCACCAGCTACTAGGACATACAAAGGCTAACAACCTATACCTCACTCTAAAATAGATAGTATGGTGTCCCAATCTTAAACAAGATATAATTGATGTTCTGAAAAAATGCACAGTGTGCAAGAAATACGCCAGCACCAAGGCTCCACAACCCAAAGTTAATCCAGTACCAGACCCTGAACCATTCAAGGTTTGGGGGCTGGATGTTGTGGTACCCTTTCCAGAAGCAAAAACTAAACAACACTTTCTAATTGTAGCAATTGACTTTGCTACATGCTGGCCTATCTTCTGGGCAACAAAGGATCACAAAGCAGAAACAATAAACCAATTTATTAACAGGGTAGTAATAGCCAACTACAAAACTACTGACTGCATCATAACAGATGAAGCCACAGAGCTATCAGGTCATGTAGTAAACAACAAGTTAAAATCCAAAAACATCAACCACTCTACAACCTTGCCCTACAGGCCACAGGCTAACGGCAGAGTGGAATGCCTAAACAGCAGCCTCATCAGAACCCTCAAGAAAATAATGGATGGCAAAGCCAAAGATACATGGCCACTATATGTGAAACATGTATTATTAGTATCCCGGGTCCGCACCAATCAAGGGACAGGCTATTCACTGTTTGAGCTAACCTACAGATACAAACCATAAATAATTACCCGCAACAAGCAGCCATACATAAAGATCCCCCCCGGGGAAACCCCCCCACAGTAGAACACGTACCAAATCTACAACACATACACCTTAAAGCTAAAATAGCAGAAATAAAAAGGCTCAAAACACAAAAGGTAACCTCTACAGAGGAACCACTTCCCATTGGCTCCCCCATCTGGGTTCTAGCTGGCAACAGAAAGAAACTAGACTCAGTACACAGAGGACCAGGAAGAGTCATCAGATACCAACCAGACAGAAATACCTATCTAGTTAATTTCCAAGGCGCCAAAGATCCCATCATCAAGAAATACACAGATCCTGCCTTTGCCTCAGCAAAGGGGAACACTCAATGTGGCTAGTACTCACTAGCAAACAACTCCAGGAACATCAGGTGGCAGCTTTCAAGACAAAGCCCCCTCCTGATGTGCCATAGTAACCCCTTAAGGGGGGGGGTGTTAAGGAGCTGGATGTACGGGTATTCTGGATACCGCCAACACACTTAACATCCAGTCATTGCCTGGTTTAGTGCCAATCCAATATACAGTTTGACATACCAGAAATGGCAACCAAGTAATATCACATGAGTGTCCAAGTATCCAGTGACTCAAACCCATCCCACACATGACCAACCCCTAGGTTCAATCCAACTAAATCTCTGCCACAGCTAAAGCTATATAAGTCTAAAGTATTATCCAATAAAATATACTTCTCTTCTTCTTAATTCCATATTTGAAGCTTCCCCTAAAGTTGCTCCTTATGAAGTGCTTTAAGTTGTTCTTGTTTCATAGGGTAATTTGTTTTTAAAAATTTCAATCATCTTGGAGGCAGCAGCTGGCATCAGGACCAGCTGACGCCCTATTTGGGGGGCATGACTGCTGTAAAGTGTTTGAAATATGTAGGGTTTTAGGTGCTGGCAGATTACTCCTTTGGTTTCTTCTATAAATAAAAAAGTTATTAAAATCTTTTTATTTATTTGATGTTTTATTTTTTACCTTCTTCTATATCTTTACCTGTTGTCCCTTGACAGGGACTGCTTCACGTGATCTGTCACTAGGTGGTTGCTGGTCTTCTGTTGGTTTATGTTTCTTTTTATTTCTTAGCTGCTCAAACATCTTGGGATCCTTTGACCACGCCTCTGCAGTTGCAAACTCCTGTGGCTTGAACTGTAGGTTGGCAAGAACATATTTTTGTATGTTTAGGAGCCTGGTTGCAAGTTTGTTGGTAGTATTAATAATCTTCTTCTTCACGGCCTTCACGGTAATTTTGTCTAGTTGTTGCCTTCTAACACCACCTCTTTTGGCATGTCCTTCCCCTTTTTGATTGACCTCCTTGATTTTAGACACCACTGCATCCAACTCCTTGATTATAACTTCCAATCCTGACATTTTTTCCTTGTTTTTACCCCAACCCCTTTTATAACAATAAAATATCCCAATAAACTATATCTATTCTATTGTATCTAATAGAGATTTAATAAATATATGTGATTTCAATTA
>QTSX02000846.1:0-66017 GCA_014839935.2 Entomophthora muscae | reverse complement strand
AAGATGTATCTTTGTTTGCAAGTTGGCACGCCAACTTGTGGTCAATCTAGCACCCAACCACTGGGATCTCTGGTGCTAGATTGACCACAAGTTGGTGTGCCAATTTTCAAACAAAGACATGTCTATTTTTCATCAGGCTTATTTCATGCAGTTAAACTGGGTGAAATAACTGAGGTGCGTCTGGTATGAGCCAAGCACAAAGACAGTACAAATGTACACCCATTCCAATTGGCTGGTTTTTAGTAATTTTAGTTTTAAATTCACTTTATTGTAGCACTTTAAAAATATTAAAGTTACAATAGAAAACAATAGAATTAATAAATATTAATGCAGCCAAATTTAACTTGTGGCATGATAAAAATCAATCATCACTGTAGTTAAATATAAAATATATACTATAACAATAAAAAATACATACAAGTTAAACCAATATATACAGTATTTTTCAAACCTGTTGAAATAAACAAATATAACTCAGTCTAAAAGCAAAATCAAGTTGGATCCAAATCTATTGTAATTTAATATAAATTCTTTGATTTTTGATTTTGTTTTTAGACTTATTTGTATTTTTTTGGACTGAGATTTTTTGTTTATCACAACATATTTGAAAAATACTGTATTATAAAATAAAAAGTATTGGGTAAAATTGGATTGGGTGGGGCAGCCTAGTTGGCAGGCTGGATTGTGAGGGGAGGACTTGATTGGCTGGGAGGTTGGTGTTGATCACCTGGGAGGATTAGATGGGAATTAGGGTAACTGGAGGACCCAGTGGTGCATGAGTGCCTTGAGAAGCTTGGAGGAATCAATGCTGCATGACATCATATTCAGACTCAGGGAGGACAGCAATTGGCCTGTACACTAGGAAATTGCAAGGGGAAGCTGGGGATCCTTTAGTGGTTGGCTGCTGCTGTGAGCATTCAGGGCCATCTTTGTGAACATGTCAGTAACCTTCTGATAGGGAAAAAACACAGTGGGGTCATTGGCTGCACTAACCATCTGGATGAAGGTTGTGGGGTTGTGCTCACAGATTATGTCCCCAATGTTAATGAACGGTGCATCCCCCAGGTGAAGATTAGCATGGCTGGCAGGGAAAATGGAGATGTTGTGGCTGCCTTCTTGGATCTTCTCAGAGGCCACTTCAGCGCACTCCATTTGGTGGCTCAGAAATATTTGGAATTATGAAGTGACCAAGCTCTAGGTGGCAAGAAGGTTGGAGAGGAATTTCCTGTACCAGTACCCATTGGTGTAACTGGTTGTGGTTTGGTAAAATACAGTCCCTTTGGGGGAAACTGCAAGGAATGCACCAATCACAATCCCCTCTGGTTCCTTCTTTTTGCCCTTGGGGGAGTTCTTTTTCCTCAAAGTGCCATAATCATTCACTCTCAATGACAATTTATAATAAGATATAAATATGGCATTGTTGGAAATTGAGGACAGGCAGCAGGTGATTGTGGCTCCAATTGAAGGGTCATAGGGCAAATCAGAGCCATCATCCAACTCATCTACCAGACAATTGGTCAGAATAAGAGCACTGACTACAAGCCCATGCATTCAGATCTGAGCAGTGCAGCAGGCAATGAATATTCCCTTGAGCCCAAGTAAGTGGTAGATCTCAGTTAATTGGAGGTAAGGATCCTGCTAGAGTAGGAAAAGCATTATAGTATACGCCTCCTTGATCTGGGAGTCAACCTGTTTCTTTGGATTCTTGGCCAGCTTGGTACCACCTCTCTTCAAAAGGGCTCAGAACTCCCGCTTAATCATAGCCTTAGTAAATTGAAAATAAGTGGCAATTTCTGCAAAATTTACGCCACTCTGCTCAAGACTCATAATCTCCTCTATGATTTCATTGTTTATGATTTGATGTTTTTGGGGGCCTTCAGGAATAAGGGGATCCAGATTTGACAGGGCAAGGTTTAATTGGCCTGAATTCTTGAGAAACAATTGAATACAGTTGGAGGGCCACAGTTGCCCAGTCTCCAGAATTTAGCACAGGCGCAGGTTGGGCCTGGTCTTTGGGGTCAACATACTGGCCGTTGAAAAAGCCACCCATGGATGGGGCTGGTGACACATACAGCTTGTTCTCCTTGTGGCTTGCATTGAACTGAGTATAGACAGGAAACACAATGGTTGTGCTCTCTTGATCAGCAGCCTGAGCTTGGAGTAGCTCCTGGTACTGCTCCTCAACAATATCAAAGTTATCTTCACTTTAAAAACTCATTGTAAACAAAACTCAATAAACATTCTATTAAAAACAGAAAACCAAAGTAATTCTAGGGAATTAATTTTATTTAAATGTGTGCTCCTTTTTGAGACAAACTCTCATACATAAATGTCCAGATTTAGAAGCACATGCATTGAAAATAATGCTGTAGTTCCCTGAATAGATTTTGGTGGATTCATTTCTGAAATCCACTATTTCCAATTTGAGTCCTAAAAATAATCAATATTTTTAAAAAATGAGTTGTTTCATGTTTGATCTCATCACTTTTGTGACTGAACCCCATGTTTTCTCTGTTTGTATCATATTTGCCTCACACTTGTTATCAAATTTGATGTAGAAAGCTTCAGGAAGTGACTGGATTGTGTGCATTTCAAATTTGATTCTCATGTGCTTGCTGTTCATTTTTGGGATTTGGGATTTGACTTTATTTTTGTTGTGTGATTGACTATTTTTGTTTTCCGGCCATAGATAAATGGAAGCCTTATTGAATAAATTGACCTTCAACTGGTTCCAGTTGAAATTCATTTTGTGACTGAGCTTATGCATTCTAAACTATATAATATATGTTTATCTGAACAGGTTTGAAAACTACTGTATGTTGAATTTTTATTTTTGATTATTGTTTTCATTTGGTTTATCCAATTAGCATCATGGTTTTTATTTTTAGTGATTTGGAGCACACAACATTGTATCATATCCTGTTTGAATAATTTTTCATTTTATTTGATTTAATTTTTATACCCTGAAATGGCTATTAAAATCCTATCAATCCTTGATTTTTATTAGAGTGGAGCTTCTTGGTTTGGTTGGCTTTGTCATATTTTTCTTTCTGTATATTCAATTCAAATTTTTGATACCATAATTAGCTTTTTGATTTACTAGTAGATTTTATTTACAATTTAAAATTCAGTGGTTGGTTTATTAATTCTGTATTTTCAAAAAACATAGTAAAGAAAGCAAATTAGTATTGATGACTTGAACAATTCATTTAAAAAACCTAACTTTCCATTTTGTCCAGTTAGAACACACACAACTTAAAACTCACAATGTGTCTAAGAGATCCCACGTTCTGTTTTGTTTAAATAAAATGCTGAAAAACAATTTAATTACAGTAGTTTTAAAAGCTATGGAGACAACCAAAAATACCTCAGATTTAAACAAAAATGGTTTCAGATTTGAACAAAATCCAAGTTGCGCAAGATTCAGGATTCAAATAATTTGAAAAAATTTGATTAATAAATAAAATGTCAAATAAAAAACAAAATTACACTAGCCCATTATACAAAATTATATCAAATATCAAGCAGTGTTGTTTAAACCCCAAACAAAATGAACTGACACAACAAGTGAGATGAATGGATGCTGTTCCAGAGTATATTATAATCCAATCAGGATTCATATGAGGCACTAACAGAAGGACTAAAATGAAATAAAATTTGAGCAATTGGGAAGTGATATTCCACAAGCACAAAACAAAATGAAGTCACACAAGATGTGTAGTATAAGCAGCCTAAAATAGAAGTATAACAGTTTAACAGCCAATCAACAGCTATCCAATTTAGGAACAGAGGCATTTTATTCATTTTCATGGATCCTTATTTGTGTATAATGGTTTTGAGAACCTTCTAAATGAGGAATGGTGATTAAAATAAAAATAAATCATAAAATTTTAAGCTTCTACTTTTAGTGATTTTATCCTAGGTTTTTTACAATGGTTTTTAACAGCAATATCTTTGACAGTGCCAGCAGCCAAGCCAGCTTCAATGGAGGCAAAGCTCAGGGCGTGGAGGCACCTGTTTACACCCAAGCCTTTGAGGCAGATAACAAGGAAGCCAACCTATACCTGACCCCTGACCCATATGGCTTTGACTTGTTCAACAGTCACATAGTGTCTAGCTCTGCCCCACACAAGCTGCCCGCCAACCAACCTATCAGGATGGCATCCTCAATTTGGAACAACTTCCTGCCACAAGCCAACCTGCCCCCAACAGCCAGTCAGGTTTAAGCTCCCCTTGGCCCAGCGCCCCAAACACAGAATCATTACTGCTCAGGTTCTTCAGGAAATTGTGGCACTGAACTTGCAGGGTGTGTCATGGGATCAGATAACCAGCCAATTACAATTCACCCAGGCTACTATCATGCAAGAATTCAACAACCTGATGAACAGGGGGAATCTGATTGGGACAGCCAAGAAGCCCAAGAAGGCCCCCAAGTCTAAAATCAGCAAGGCCTATCCAATAATGCTTGACCTCCTTCAGCAGGACCCAAAGCTTCCTTTGACCCAGGTCTGAAAGCAACTTGCACATCATGGTATTTGGGTGTCTGGGCACATGGTGCAGCTCTGGATGTATGGGAAGGTGGCTTTAGTACGGGTTCTTACTTTTGTGAATACCACCATTCACCATGTTTTGATTTCGCCTTTGATGAGTTATTTTGAGGACAAATCTCTCTCTTTTGCTTTTGCCCTATGAAATGAGTCTGGCTCCAAATTGGGAAATTCAATTGTTCAGTTTCCTGGTTCTGCACAACTCACTTGCCCCACTCATGCTTGTGGCAAGTGATCCTACTGTCCTGATAGGGTTTTGTGGTATTGTCTACCACTATATATTCCATTTCTATTTCACCAATAAAAATTAACTTCTATTAACATTTTTGTCTTTTGTGTCTCCAAGTACTTTAGCGCCTCTCTAGCTACTTTTAGTAGACATTATTCAATCAGAGCCACAGAATAATTGCATAGCCTTACCTGCTATTCTAACCAAGACTATTATGAATCCAATCCTAAGGTTAGGATTCCCTGTTATGTATCTGTGTTGCGCCTCAGAACACAACAAAAATGGTGCTCACTAGAGAGGCTGTGAGCCCCTCAGTTATCCCTTTTGCAACCACATTTTCAGGTCCTACGCCTCCTCCTATACAAGAACCAACTTCAACTGAAATCACCAGTCCTTCTATTGAGGAAGACACTGCAGACCCACCTATTTTCCCTACTGTGCTGAACCTCTGGAATGGTCCCTGACTTGGAACAAGTCATGGCAGTAGCCCTTGGGTTAGCCCACAATGAGCCATCCCTTGCCTCCAGCTACAATTCAGTTGAGCAGAATACTATGAGTTGATTGTGGCTCTGAAATTTCCACAACATCTCCTCTCAGCAGCTGGCTCTGCTGAACACCTATTGTCATCCTTTGTACAACCTGCCTTAGCCCACCATCAAATGGCGTTAGGGCTCCACATTCAGGAAATTTTTTCTCTACAAGCAGCTGTCACTCATTTCTGGGATCAGTTTGCTGCTTATCAACAGTGAATCTACTCCCTGTTTTCTTTGGTGTCAGACAATAAGCGCAACTATGTCACTTCCCAAACTTGCTTGGTAAATTCTATTGTGTGAATGTGCCAGTCCATCCCCAAATGTGTCAGAGAGCCTCTACACAAGTTTCACTAGTTGGAACAGCCCTGGCAAACTCAAGTAGATTCTACCCTGAACGCCTATCTCACCAATTTCAAACAACTGGTGAAACAGCTCAATGAGTTCAGTGCTTACTCATTTGATCAACTACAACAAGTAGTAGACCTTGCTGCTAAAGGCCTTTGCAAGCTTGGTGAAGAATTTGATCAAGAACAGATTGCTACTGCCACTACAATTGCCAAACTCCAGACTCAAGTGAACAAATTGTCTACGCTCAAGCCAGATGTTCCGCCTTCCCCCATCTGACAATTGGTGGATAGAGAACAGAGGCTATGGAATGTCATTCAAGAGCTGTGAGTGTCTACCTGTAGTCAAGATTGCCCTACTGAAGCCCCTCAGCCAGATCCCCAAGTACTTGCTTTGATGACTCAAGTTGCTGAGTTACAGCAAGAGGTTGCTGAATTATGCAAAATGGGGCAACAGCGTCCATGTCAACACTAAGAATGTCAACAGTGGCCATGTTGACAATTTTAATGTCAACACTATAGTAAAGTGACATCCGGGTTTACATAATGTTGTCTCCTGGATGTCACACTTTTTTAAGTAAAAAACACTTTACCATGAACATTTTTAATATTAAAAATATTTTAAAATACATCATTATACTAAAATGACCCCAGAGAGTCTGTAAATGCAATAAAACATACCTTAAGTTATAAGAATAAGGAGATATAAGCAAGTATTTTTTAATTTACTATGTAAATTACACTCTTTATTATAAAATTATATTTTATTCCCATAAAAATTAGAATTACAATGAACCAAAAATAAAGATGTTTTATAAGTCTAATAACTATAAAATATAAGAAAATTCTAATTAAAATTTATTATACTTTATATAAGCATAACTGAAAATATCTCATACCTTAAAGATAAATTAACAAAACATAATATATTTATTTATAAAACCACATTAAAACTGTATCTGAAACTTACCATTTATACCTAAAACAATTATTAATATCCAAAAAATATAAAAATATAAAAATAAAAAGTAAAAAATATGCAGGCAAAGCAAAGCAAGGTTTATTGGGCTAGTTAAAGCCACCAGCAAGAGCAGTTGCAACATCTTCAAGGTACTTCTTGATTTGCCACCTTGTACTTCTTCTTCACCACCTTCTAAACGTCCTCCTGGTAGTCCTGCTCCTTTTACTTCCTCTTATTGGGGGCCACCCAGTTGGCCAGGCTGCAAAACTTGGAAACAGTCCATGCCTGCTCCTCCTGCAGCTTCTGGAAGAACTTGATGTACTTGGGGTTTGACCCAAACTTAACCTTCAGGTGCTTGTGCCAAACTTCCAGGCTGGATGTGGTTTTCATCTCCCCCTTGAGGCAGGCGCTCTGATAATTCCAAAGGGCAGTGGCCCTGCTCTTTTCTCTCCAGGAAGTCACCTTCTTGCCTACCCATTGCCGCTCAAAGTACTCAAGGTAACCCTTGAAGATGGTGAAGTTCTTCTTGATATAAGCATCCTCCAGGAGGGCCTCAAAGCCAAGCCCAGTATGCTCTGGCCGCACAAAAGCCAAGGTAGTAAACTGGGTCATGGCAAAGCGGCACTTCCCTTTACCATAATTAAGATACTTGTCAAAGAGGCCCTTCTTGCTCTTGAGATTTTTGATGAGGGCCTACCTAAAATGGAAGAAGCAGCCCTAAACTTCTCCATTGAAGGTATTCTCAAAGGCTCTGAACTGAGCAAGCTCAAAGTTCATAATGATCACCTTTGTCCCAAGTGAGCGTGCATGAGCAAGATGCTCTGCAGCTAGAGTGGACTCATCCTTCTTGGTAGAGGAAGGGTTTGCTCTTGTGGCGTGAGTGGGAGGGGGGAGCTGGTTAGTGTAAAGGGAGCTCAAAGCATCCTGGACAATTTTAAATGCTCTGGCGTAGACCTCTGTCTTGGCACCAGGCAGGAGAAAGAAAACAAGGGGGATGACCTGGTTATTAAATTGCCCATGCAGGACCCAAAGCTGCTTGAAAAGGGTGAGACAGGTTGCAAATGTGCCGTTGAAAAGCCAGGTGATAGCAGTGTTGAATTGCTCCAGGTTTTGAGTTGTGGCGTAGGCAATGATCCTATCCTCCACTTCCTGCCCATTGTCATAGAGCAGGAACATCTCTTAATCCTTGGTTTTATTGAGGGCATCAGAAAGGAACAGGTCTTTAATGGTGGTGGCGCTCTTGGCCAGGGGGTTTGAGGCTTGGCGCCTATCACTTACAAACTTAACCAACTGGGTGTGGGTTGGCACCCTCTTCAGATTGGTGGGGGAGAGGTACTTGCATGCAAGAACAGCCAGCTGGGTTGGGGAAAGGTCCTTTGAGGTAGGCATGATCTGCACCAGATACCATTTGAGAAGGCAGGCAATGGTTGTGTTGGGCATCACACAAGTGTGTTCACCCTTGATGGTCTGTACCAAGTCCCAGTGCTCAGTATTGAGCTGCACTGGGCAGGAGTGGTCCTCGCAGGTGTAATGGCGGCTCTTGAAGCCCTGGTTGGCGTTGTTACAAGAGAAAATATAACCATTGATCACCATGGCCAGCCCACCCTTTACACTCATGATAGGAAAATACTTAGGAAAGGAAGAGGGAACCTTAAATTTTCCATCAACATTGCAGATGTTGTAGGCCAACAGAGGGTCCTATGGGCCAGCATGAGCATGGCAGAAGCCAGGGAAGTAATCAGGGCGGGCTTTGTATCATCCCCAGATGAACTTGAAGGAGGGGAGTTTAATGGGGGAAGCAGAAGGGGGCTTATCTTGGTGCTCCTCATGTGCAGGAGACTTATCCTTTGGAGGGGACTTCTTTTCTTGGCGCCGCTTCTTGGTAGGCTCCTTGTCTGAAGCCAAGCTGTAGAAACTGTGATCTTTAAGGGAACCATCAGATTTCTATCCCCCAGTGGAGTGAGCAGGGCTCTTATTGGGAGAGGGCTTTAAGGAGGGCTTGGGAGTGGCCTTCTTTGATGAGACAGGCTTCTTATTGGTGGCTTTGGTGGGCTTGGAGAGACGCTTGGTACCCTTTGGTTGTTTTGAGGTGTTCTTGTCCTAAAATAATAAGTAGAAGGGTTTAAAATAAAGCAATGTATTTAAAAAACAAAAAAAAACAACTATAAAACATTCTAAATAAAAATTAAACCTTATAGGGTTTTCACTGGCATTTAAAAGTTAAAAAATACTTGAATAGTTTTTATTTTAATATAGTTTTAAATAACAAGTAAAAGTCAAGAGATTTATGTGAAAGTATTAGCTTTATTAATAGATTTTATTTTAAAAATTAAAAAATATGAAAAAGAAAAGTTAAAAATACAACATATCAAAGAATCAGATGATTTTATTATGTAAAACATAAAGTTTTATATGTGAGAAATGAAAAAGCGTCAACATTATGAGTGACAGTTAATAAAAAAAGCTGAATTCTCACTGTCAACATTTTTTTGAAAGTTTACTATGAAAAAACATAGTACACTTAATTAAATTTACACAGACTAGCAACTATTAACTGTTTTCTGTGTATTTTTGCTCACATAATAAAATTAAAAAAAACATATGAAAATAAGTAAAGATAATCAAGGTTCTTTATTTCTTTATTAAAAATTATATTTGGATAGTGATAATATGATATTTTATCATAGCGCTTATTTAAAGATGCTAATAAGTTGTTTTCAGTAATAAAAAGGGTAAAGTGTTGACAACATCACTTACAGCATTCTTTATATGAGGTGGCATATTAATTTAAGCTTAATTTCACCACTCTAATTTGCTTAACTCCACCCCAGCAGATGATCACATGCAAATAGACAACATTTCTGAGTGTCAACATTATTTTCAATAATAAATTCTATAGTAACTTACATAGTAACTCACACTTAAATTATTGGATTGCCGTTAGCCACCAATCCACTTAATATATTAAAGCCAGAATAAGTACCACATATGTATTTATAACATGAACTTTTCAACAATCAGCTATATGAGCAATGTCTTTTTCAATATAATAATGTAATAAAAAAATGTTTTTGAATCTGCACTTAATTTCTTTGTTGATGATGTTTCAGTTTTAATATTAAAAATAAGTTTGGCTTAAAAAGTGTTGACATTGACACTTTTACGTCGTGAAAACAAATAAAAATAAACTAATTTTTATTAGTAAACATTAAGGAAAAATTTGGTTAAATTGAGTTTTTTATTAAGCTTAATATTAAATTGTGTTAAAATGGCCACAATTTTGTTGTGTTTTCTGGGTTTGCACCCCTGAATGCTTTAAAAAAAGAATTAAGCTAGCGCAACTAGCAAAAAACATAGGAGATTTCAAGTTTTGAGTCAACAGTGACCATGTTGACAAAGTGTCAACATAACGCTATTGCCCAAAATGATGGCAACTCCTGCTAGTCTAACTGGGGTTATTGAGGAAGATGGCTGTTGCCCTGGCCTGTCGGGAGCCCCCACATTCACTGCACTAGAGAGTTGATAGCTCTAGCTAATGAGGTGGACCACTTGAAACAGGACCACTCTGAACTTGATAAAGATGTGCAAGAGATGAGTGGATTAATTGATTCAGTGAATGACAGGTTTACCCCATGCCTCTCCATGGGACCTTCTCTTACCTCTCAACTGGCTGAGCTTTCTATGGTAGTAACAACACAGGGCCAACGCCTAGAAATTACTGAGCAGCAGACCATCTTAGCTAATACTATGGGTGCCCACACTGCTGAGACCCTGGCTACTCTTGAAGAGAGTGCTTGTCAGCTGTGGGCCAGGCATCCCCCCTTCAAATATGAAGCGGAATTCTCCCTGCGCATAAATGTACTTGATAGCAACAATGGTGGTCCAACTCCCAAAACACACTTCAAGCCTACCTTTAAACAAGTCTTTGACCCCAAAACATCTACCATTGCAGCTTTTCTAACTATCTACAAAACTGCCATGAGAAGAGCCTCTGATAAGGTTAAGACAGAACACATTCTGATCTGCCTGCACCCAACCTGCCAAGAAGTGGTAGTGCCAGAGCTGCCCACCATTGAGACTTGGGAAGAAATGTAACAGCTTCTGATTGATGAGTTTGGTGGCAACTTTAGTTTGGAAGTGAAGAAGGACACCTTAATGCACATTGCTTTCAAACCTAAGGAGACTCTGGCTGAATTTGCAGATATATTCTACATGAAAAGACAATAATTAATAACTAGCAGACAGCTGACAACACATGGAGCTTACATGGCCTGCGCTCAAGCCCTCAAGATTAATCAACTTATGTGCCTCCGTTTCAAAGCTCGCAAGGCCATGCTTTTCTCTATGAAGAGCATAAAGACACTGTTGCAGGATATGCACCTTACCCATTCTGGAGCAGTTGTGCAGAAAATTGTGCTGCCTCTAATTCTAGTTTGTCTTCCTGCGTCCCTTGCATCCTCACCATGAGTTCACAAAACCTCCTAGACGCCAAGGTTGCCATAGCTGTGGCCAGATAGGTCATTAATCTCAAGTCTGCACCAATCCTTGGGTTGAAGGAGCTGATCCCAAGGGGCAGGCGGGAAAAGAACAGTCAACCTAGAGGCAGAGACACTCTTGATTGACAATTCTTCCCAGTCTCCTTCAATTCCCCCCTCTATAGCTGACTCTAAGCCTTCTTACCATGAGACTCCTTCCATTCTGCTGCTGTTCCACAACATCTCTGACAACTCTGAAATGGACAATTCAGATGTTGATGATCCTGACGCCTATGGGTATTTGGTTCTTATTGTCCCTGAAACCATTGTGGTCCCTTATAAGTTACACTCTGGGAAAACCACAACAGCTGCCAAGCCTTTTTTTGAAGCCAAAGAGGTTGTCTCTTGTTCATATCTCACTCAAGCTAAGAGGTCCCCTGTGCTTGTAGAGTCATCCAAAGAAGCTTTTGAGGTTGCTGACACTGTATTCAAGAATGTTTTAGTTTTAGCTTCCTCTCCAGACTGTCTATAAGAAATTTTCAGGCTTGATGTGCATGATTGAGAAATGGGATAAAAAGCTAGCAGACGCCCAGGGCATCCTAGCTGTCCTCCCACCCTTTGGTTGTACTACCACTTGTGTGGAGATATCCATAAAAAAGGTGAAAATCAAGGCCATCCTGGACACTGGATCCCTTGTTAATGTTGTCTCCTTGAAGCTTGTCAAGAAGCTCAAACTTGCCCCCAACTTTAACTAACACCAGTCATATGGTACAGCTGGGCTATCCATGGCTTGCACTATAGGGGCTTATTCTGCTCTGCCCATGTGATTTGGCAAGCTGCTCTTAGCTGCGCCTGCCGTTGTCTTGGAGAATGAGAGTTGCAATCTCCTAGTTGGTACTCAGTTCCTTAGAGAATACAATGGGATCATCAACTTAAAGGATGGCTACCTCTATATCTTAGGGTGCAAAGTCACCCTGATCTTCAAAGAGCCTTTTAAAGTCCCTGGGAAACACCTCAAGACGTGTGCCTTAGAATATCCAACTGGTGTCTTCACCATAAAATACTTACCCACTCATCTAACATGAAATGCCCTACTATGGCTTGCCCTGTGTCTGAGGGGATTCCTCTCCTGGCCACTTCAGCTGTAACCATTCCCCCTGTATATCAAGCTATCTTAGACTCCCAAATATCATATGAGTTACCTGAGCGCACATTCTTAGAGTTATACTCTCCTCCCTTGTTAGGACGCAACAAACCCTACCTCTGCCTGGGAATCTTGGATGTCTCTCATAAGACCCTGCTCAATTGCTGGTTGCCAACTTAACAACTCTCCCCATACATGTGTCTAGAGGGAAGGTTGTTGGCTATGACAAGTTGCTGGATGCTCCTGATGTCCTATTGCTACATCCCTTTGATACGTTCCAGGATTTTAATTTACCTGAAGATGAGCCCCAAGTCTTATCCTTGTTCACTGTGCAAGACTTCCTGCAACTATCTCCAGTTCAACAGAAAGAGGTGCTTGGCCTACTGGATCATTTTTCATATATCTTTGCTAAAAATAGCACTGATTATGGTCTAGTAAAAGGCATCATTCACCATATTGATACTGGTGATGCTCCCCCCTTTTGTGCTAAATCTTATTACTACAGTTGTGTGGAGGATGCCCAAGTGTCTAAGGAGCTCAAACAACTTCTATACGCTGGACTACTGGCCCCTTCCCAAAGCCTGCGGGTCTTCCCCTTGCTCATACTGAAAAAAAAGGATGGAGGTCATTGTATTGTGATGGACTATTGTCAATTGAACTCCTTAACCAAAAAGGATTCCTACCCCTTACCGTGTATTGATGATGCTCTCTGCCGCCTTAGAGGCTCTAAGTTCTTCTCCTCTATGGATCTAGCATCTGGATACTGGCAAGTTGATCTCTCTCCCAAGGATAGACATAAAAGCTGTGCTCATCACTTCTGAGGGACTGTTTGAGCCTACACACATTCTGCAAGGACTCTGCAATGCCCCGGCTACCTTCCAGCAAGCCATGGACTCCATCCTCTGTGATTTGAAGCTCCCATGTGTCCTAGTATACTTGGATGATATAAACGTCTTCAGCGCTACCTTCACAGATCACCTGACTCATCTCAAGAAAGTTTTCATAAATATTTGGGAGGCTGGCCTTAAGTTAAAACCATCTAAGTGTGCTTTTCTCAAGGAACACCTTGAGTTCTTAGGCCATGAGGTAACCAAGACAGAGATTTGCCCAATGACCAAGAAAGTTGAGGCCATTGTCAAAATGCTTCCTCCCACTAACCTGTGAGAGGTTCAAGTCTTTCTAGGCATGATGGGTTAATACCAACAGTTTATCCCCAACTTTGCCAACACTAGCAAACCTTTGGTTTAACTGTTACGTAATGTCCCTTTTGAATAGACTGCTAGTCAGCAACAGGCCTTTGAAACCCTTAAGCAAAAACTTAAAGAGGCTCCCATCCTAGTGTATGCTGACTAAAATAAGGAATTCATCCTTTACACTGACGCTAGTGACCTGGATATTGGAGCCATCTTGGCTCAACTAGATGATGAGGGTGTGGATCACCCTGTAGCTTATACTTCTTGTGTCTTGAACAAGAATGAGAAGAATTATAGCGTCACAGAATAAGAGTGCCTTGCTGTGTTGAATGCAGTCAAACAGTTCTACCATTATGTGTATGGCACCCATTTCACTGTTGTCACTGACCACGCCTTGATTAAGTGGCTACAACAGCTTAAGGAACCAGAAGGGTGACTAGCTAGATGGTCTCTCTGCCTGCAAGGTTATGAATCACTGTGCTACATTGTCCCGGGATTCAACATCAGAACGCTGATGGCTTATCCAGAATGCCCATCCTTGCTCTACCCCCTGCTGAGGCTGATTGACTGTATGAACTAATTGGATATCCTTCCTCTTGGGGGAGCAGGACAGAAGAAGTTTGAATTGCCCTAGCCAAACTATCTGAGGACACACTCATTTGTGACAATCAGCTCTTCAAGAAAGTACAAGATTGATACCTACCTTATGTATGGCCTAGACTGCCTTTTGTTGGTGCTTCAAGCTCATAAGGAGACGGGACATGGAGGCATTGTCAAGACCTATGACTGGCTCCAGAAAAACTATTTCTGGGAAAACCTCTGCCTGCTGATTCCAGATGTCATTGCCAGTTACCACAATTTTCAGCTCCAGCAACCTTGATCTGCTTTGCACAAATTCATACTTATCCCCCCTTAACACATCTTTCATACTGTCAGCATTGATGCTGTAGGGCCTCTCCCTTGCTCCTTCTCTGACTGCCACTTTATCCTAATTGCTGTTGATCATTTTATAATGTGGGTGAAAGCTCGCCCTACTAAGGACATCATTGCCCAGTCAGCTGCCGTCTTTCTATTACAAGATGTATTATATTGACATGGCTGCCCTCAAGTGTTGTTGTCTGAAAATGGGACTAACTTCAATTCCAAGTTAGTAACCTCTGTTTTCAAAGCCTTGGGGTCTCACCAGTCCTTCTCTGCCCCCTATAATCCTTCTACCAATGGGGCATTAGAGCGTGAAAACATGACTCTGGTCTTTATCATGAAGAAACTCACTTATTCTAATGCTGCAAACTGGGATCTATACTTACCTGCTGCTCTCTTTGCCTATTGCCTTAGCAAACATTGTGTCACTAGGTATTCCCCCTTTGCTATGCTGTATGGGCGTGAGGTCACCACTCCGTTGGTCCTGGGGCCCCCTACTCTCCTCTGATAAGGTATGAACCCTGATGACCATATCAAAGACCTAGTCAACCGCATCATTGATATACAGGCTACTGCATACACTTCTGTGTATAAGATCAAGGTGCTTGAGCTCTCTCCTAACAATGCTGGATGCTCTCCCTTGCCTGAGTTTAATATTGGGGACTATGTTCTCTACTATCAGCATAGAGTAGGAGGACGCACTCACAAGCTAGATACTTTGTGGGTTGGGCCTTTAGAAGTGACCTTCAAGCAAGGGTCAGAGTACACTGTGAAACTCCTCTCTAGTGATCGCCCATTTTGACAAGTGCATGTCAAGTTCCTCTGTAAGTACTACCCCCTAAGGCCAATCTAGAGGGGGGCAATGTTGTGAATGCCGCAATTCACCATGTTTCAATTTTTCCTTTAATGGGTTATTTTGAGGACAAATTGCTTGCTTTTGCCCCTCAAAATGAGTCTGGCTCCAAATTGGGAAATTCAATTGTTCAGTTTCCTGGTCTGTGCAACTCACTTGCCCCACTCATGCTTGTGGCAAGTGATCCTGCCATCCTGGTAGTGTTTTGTGGTATTGTCAATCACTATATATTCCATTCCTATTTCACCAATAAAAATTAAGTTATATTCACATTTTTGTCTTTGTGTCTCCAAGTACTTTTGCGCCTCTCTAGCTACGTCTAGTAGATATTATTCAATCAGGGCCACAAGGTAATTGCATAGCCTTCCCTGCCATTTTAACCAATACTTAGTACAAATCCAATCCTAAGGTAAGGATTCCCCATTGTGTATCTGTGCCGCGCCTCAGAACACGACACTTACCAATGTTACCGGCAACCACTGGGCTGGCGCTAAGGATTCCCCATATGATCCTGCCATCAAATCCACTCTGATCCAATGATTGACTAGTCTAACAGATGACATCATCTTCATCTCCTACTACAAGCTATTAATAGCTTTTGATGATTTTGGCAAGCAAGGAAGAGCCACCACCCAAAAAGGAAGGAAGAAGGTCAAGGAGGGGACTTTCATTGGAGTGTTTCTGGATATTTCAGCCAAGGATTCTGTCTATTATCAGACAGCCCCAGATTTCACTAATGGCTACAAGTACAGCCACATCCTTGGTGGAATACTTGACTCCTGGGATGGCTCAAATTCCAAGCACTAAGTTTTCTTGAGCCACCAGATGGAGGGTAGCTCCACTGCCCTCAAGGTCATCCAGGGATGCAGGCACCAGGCCTCAGTCTACCCTGTGGCCATGAAGACATCCATCTGGGGGACGTTGTGCTCATCAACATTGGAGACACAGTACAGGAGCACCACCTTCAGACTTTTAATGATCTTTATCTTTGGGTCCTCAATCATGAGTCTCTCTTTGGTTGTCAGATGGTGGCAGACTTGTTTGCCCAAATTGTCTTCCATGTGAATATTGACAACCAATCACAGAAGGACAAGGGCCTCCCACCCCATGCCACTGCCACCTACTAGCCAATCACAACAATGATTGATGAGGAGTACCATGAGAGTATATGGCAGCCATCACACAAAATCCTCTTGCCTTCACTCCCACCACCACTACCCCCCCCAATTTCCAGCCCCACCCACCAAATCACAGACCCCCCAGGCAAGCACTGGCTCTACGCCTTCCTTCCTGCACTATTCTGCCTACTGAGCATCTCTCTTCTCTGCTCTCAATAAACTCCTTGCTGCCAAATATTTTCTATTTATATTATCTTTATTGTGAATTTCAATTGTTCATTTTCTCTTTTTTATAGTTGGTTTTATTCTTTATGTTCAGCTTATTTCTATAAAACCATATATTTACTATTTCATGTATCTCAATCCGGAACACAGTTTTTTTAGCACTTAAACACACCCCTTGTGAAAATATTAACAACAATTTGGTGATCAGCTAAATTTGAATTATAAATATAGGTTAACTGTGTTTAGATAAAGTTGTTACTGATCTAAATTCAAAACCTTAATGATAAACTTTAAGCCAATCAGGAGCTGAGTGATACTGTAAATTCAGACCTAAACTTAGAAATGCGGGATTGTCAAATTCTTGGTCCAAATTTTGGATCAATTTTGCAGGATGACCTTTTTTAATTAAATTGATTTTTTTGTGTATTTATTTGAATTTTTAAAAATGCAGGAACTCATAGACAATTTGCAAAGTTCAAGTCAAACTGCATATTTCCAATGGACAAAATGAATTAACTGGAATCATATTTGAAGTGTTTAAATACATCAACCATTTTCATTAAGTTTAGTATGTTCTTTGGAATTGCGGGATTGTCAAATCCAGGAACCAAATTTCAAATCACTTTTGAATGCCACTAGTAAACTCAAATAATAATTGCAGGAACTGGAATCCAAATTTAATATAAAGTAAGCACACTAGGAAACACCGACCCAAATAAAGAAGCTCCACCACAACTAAAATAAAACTAAAAATTCAATCTCAATAATCATTTTAGACATAAAAAGTGATGGAACTTTAAAATTATTCAAACCTGGAAAGTATACAATATTATACACTTCAAATCACAGATATAGAAATTTTGTTACTATTTAAGGCTAAATAAAGAGAAAACAACCACCCACAACTAAACCAAAAATCCAAACAAATACATATTTAATCTAAAATATATTTTTATTTTATTTTTATGGACCACTAATTGCATTCTCAACCAGCTCCTGCACCAGCCTGTGGGGCAGCCTGTCCACAAGGGCGTCCCAGAGGGTCCAAGAGTAGACCCAGAACCCAACTCAAGGGGATTAATGCTAATACACAGGCCTCACAGGGCGTCAGCGCCAGTCAACCACCTCCTGCATACCAAGCTCAATCAACCAGCCTGAATCCTAGACAGAAGCCACTCTCAAGGCCTGCCACCAAAGTCTCCTATACCAGGGTCACCAGTAACAATGAGGTTACTTACACCTCCACTGTGTACCCAGTTGTCACCTGGCCCTATACTCTTGATCCAAGAGCTGCCTCTTTCTGCCCCCATGTTTTTGACACGTCCTATGAGCCATTGGCCACAACTGAGGAGCCATCTGCACCTATGATTTATGCCACCATTGACAACGCCAGTGCAACCAAGCGTAATCCCACCTTCTATATGAAGGTCAATCCCCTTTGTTGAGCCTGCCAGCCAGGATGCTGTGGTACCTGCCAAGGGCCGGTGTTGGTTGATGGATAGTGAGCGTGAAGCTCTCCTCAACTGCTTGAACGGGGGAATGGCAGTTTGGGATATTGCATCCCAGTTTGGTCTCATGGTCAGATACATTGGCGATATCAACAAAAAGTATGGCAACACCAGGAAAATTTCCAAATCCATCAAGGCTAAGCGGCAGCCCAAACTCCTTCAGTCCGTTCATATAAATGAAATCAAGCAGTGGGTTACCAAGGATTGTCACCTGGACTCACTTGCTGTCCAATCAATGCTTGCCACTAAGTTTGGGCTTTCTGTCTCCAAAACCCTTGTATACAAAGCAATGGTCAAATTGGGATTCTCTTGGAAGGTCCTTGGAGTTTCTCTGTACAACAGAAACAATGAGAAGACCATCAAGGATTGACACATTTATGCCAAGACATATCTGGCACTAAAGGAGACTGAGAATGTCCAGTTCTTCTACATTGACAAATTGTTGTTTTCCTCCTCACTCAGGTCTAGGCATGGGTGGGTTGAGAAGGGGTCCAAGATCAGCGTAGCCCATTGTGCAGCTGTCTGTTCCCAGACTTATTCCATGGTTGTTCTTCTTAGTCCTTGCGGGTTAGACCAATACCAAATAATCAAAGATTCCCACAATAGCAGGACTTTTCTCAATTTTCTCTGAGCCGTAAAGGAGTACCTCTGGATCAATTACAGCAACACAACCAATATTGTTGTGTTGGATAATGTTGGGCTCCACAAGGTGGATTTTGTTGTGTCAGAGCTCTCACCCATTGACAAAAATAGCCATTTGGCCAGCCACTGCCTGGCTGACTGCCCAATGAGACTCCTCTTTCTTCCACCCTATTCTCCATTTCTGAATCCAATCAATGAGGTGTTTGATTGGATCAAGAACAAGGTGAAGGAAGGCCTCCCCCATGACACCAAGGATCTATTCAACATTGTTGAGATCAGCTAATTTGCAATGCCACCCAATGTGGTGGCAGCTTTTTACAAGCACTTGGAATCCTTCCTTCCAAAAGCCCTCAACTCTTAGCCAATCAGATAAATGGCTCTCTGTATTTTATTTGTTTTTATTTATTTTTTATTAGGACTCAAAAAGTATTATTTATATATAATGACTTGATGTTTAATTATATTATAGACATAAAGGAATTTGTACAAAAGTTAAGTAAAATTAATTATACTAGATACATAGACATATACTTTTATTATAATGCACCAAATAGTGTATTGACTGTTGAGCTAACTAATAAATAGATTTAAAAAGATAGAAATAGAATAATTTTATTTAAATAATTGTGAACCCTTTTTGTACTTTGGCTTTTTTAAGCCACAAAGTGGACCTTTCAAGTCATCATCTGACCTTATTGATTTAGTGCCACTATAGCCACATGGCACAAAAACCAATGATTTTCATTTATCTCTTACTAATTAGTACTTATGACGCGGGTTAAGCATATAAAATATATTTATCAAATCATATTACAAGGGAAAGGTATTTGAGTTCTAAACAATCACTTGTTTAGAACATAAGTGGATTGGGCCAGTTGATGCAGATAAATTCAGTTCTTGTTGTTTAACTATATAATATATGAACCTGTACTCAACAAGCAACTAAATAAACACATTTTTAAATCATATTTTGTTATTTCACATGTTTGCTTACTATAACTACTGAATTATAATATATTTAGATATATTACTATTATAATTTAACTATTAAAATTTAATAATAAAATTTTAATTTAAATTTAAGTATAAAAATTTTAATATTAAATTTTAATATTAAATTTTAATTTTTTTGTTTAAATATTTAAATTAAACTTTAAAATAAAAAAATTAAAATAAGTGTAAAAATTATATTGCAAGGGAAGATAATTTATTAGGGAGATGCAAATTGCAAAGGGAATGGGATTATTCTGGAGTATTATACCCCAAAATTAAATTTTCTGCTAATGTGTCCAATTGGATCCACATACTCTTCTGTACGTGATGGACAACTCTGGATGCAATTGCTAGAGGGGTGGCGCTCAGCAACCCAGTGGTTGCTGAGCGTCTTATAAAAGGCAGTTGCAAAAGAAAATTGATTAGGAGTTGGTTCTTGGGAGGTATTGTGTATCCATACAACAAAGCCAACGTAAAACAGTTGTATAGGACATGCTCTATGGTTTAGTAGCCCTGCAGCATCTTCATTTTGTCCAGTGCCAGCTGGCAGACGTCCATTTGAAGGGAGACATCCTCCAGCTTTTTCATGTTGGCTTTCATGATGCAGTGGATGATTACCCCAAGGTAAACAGCAAGGTGCAGTTGCATTGAAGTATAGCTTTCCACAAATAAGCAGAATCTCTTGTATATAATGACTAATATATTCATATAGGATGTATTTGAAAATATGAGTAAAGGAAAGTCAGGAATTTTAGAGGGATTGGCCACCCATGCCTCTGCAAAAGATATGAATAAAGGTTTCATCTTATAGATTAAGAATACTTCACCTATTTGATTTGATAATGCTTTTATTAAATTATTGAAGATTGCTGCCTTGATTTTTTCTTGTGGAACTTGAAATTGACTTTTTTAGGTTTATTTAATATGAGTTCATAGTTGAAAATTGAAATTGTTCAAGACATTCAAAGATATATTCATTAAATTTCATGTTGACATTCAGTTTAATTTCCATCATTTCATTGAAATTGATACTTGCGCCTACTTCATAGGCTTCTCTGACTCAAGGTAAACTTCCTTCTGGCGCTTTGAATTTCCTATTCATTGCTTCTTTTGTTGTATATTGATTGATGTTATTTTGAACTATTTTATTGATTTCATTTTTATTTATTTGAATTACAGGGGCTACCAGTGATTGGTAACCCCCGTAAACCCAACTGGGCGTAAAGGCTGCCACTTCAGCAACCTTGTCCCCATTCCTAGTTATAACTAAAGTGAATATAATTAAAGCATAAAAAACTTACTGATTGTTTCCTCTGTGGCCCCCTCAGCCACAGGCGCCCCTTCAGCAAACTTCATGAGTGTTGGCTGCTCTTCATTTGATTTCCTGGGTCTTATCTTCCTTTTTTCTGTGCTACTTGTTCTTCCTCTTGATTTTCATTTGATAAATTTTCAGTGTTTCTTGAATTGCTTCTACTTCTTGTTTGTGTTTTATTTTCATATGTTTCCATTTGATTGGTCTCTTCTTCATTTGTGTTAATTTCCTTTGAAATTTCAGTTCCTTCAATCAGCTTTATTTTCTTATTGTTTTCTTTGGCCCCTTGCCAGAACTCCCACAAATTGTAGGCTGTATTGTTGAACTTCAGACTTGATAAAATTGTTCCCTGTAGATTAAGTAACACTTCTTTATTCTTTTCATCTATAATATTTCCCAGTTTATCTGGAGCATCTTCCTTTGGCTAAAGCAGTGGCTGGCCCCTGTTACCCAGCTTTCCTGTTACTATTTCCCTGATTTTTTTCTATTTCAGCAACCTTTTTCAGGTGTGCTTCTAATTCATTTATCAATTTGTAGATATTTAACATTTTGTTTGAATTACATCAAAAATCTGGGTTTTATATTACTATCTTCAACGCATGAATATTTTTCATCATCAATAATAAATTAAGAACCATAAATGTAAATTTTGCATTAGAATATTGCTATTAGACATCAACTCTTGATATTGTGATATTATATGCATAACTCAATGCATTTTGTTTATTAAAATTCATTGTAAAAAAGGCTTTTTTCATTGTAATTCATATAAAAGAACTGTGTTTATATTAGGGAGCCATTAACACTTAGTACAAATATTGATACATAGTGCAATTTACAGCCTGTATATTTACCTATTGGTAATAATTATGTAAACTTTTTAGTTGAATTTTGCAAGGTAATAATAATATTATGTGTTAATAAATTAATGTTTATTGTCATCAATTGGCTGATTTTCTTTGCTGTGGCAATTGTGCATTTTCTGATATTTACCCACATGTATCCAATTGGTTGATTTTACATCCGATTGCACAGGCAATAGGAAATCAAGCCGCCAGCCCAAGACCGGATGTGGTCAGGGTGGCAACTTGATTTCCTAATGCCTGTGCAATTGTATGTGAAACCAACCAATTGGATACTAGTGCGTAAATATCAGAAAATGCACAATTGCCACAGCAAAGAAAATCAGCCAATTAATGACAATAAACAGTAATTTATTAACACATAATATTATTATTACCTTGCAAAATTCAACTAAAAAGTTTACATAATTATTACCAATAGGTAAATATACAGGCTGTAAATTGCACTATGTATCAATATTTGTACTAAGTGTTAATGGCTCCCTAATATAAACACAGTTCTTTTATATAAATTACAATGAAAAAGCCTTGTTTACAATGAATTTTAATAAACAAAATGCATTGAGTTATGCACATAATATCACAATATCAAGAGTTGATGTCTAATAGCAATATTCTAATGCAAAATTTACATTTATGGTTCCTAATTTATTATTGATGATGAAAAATATTAATGCAAATAATTATATGTTACCACATCAAATGTACAACACATTTTTTAAATATGGGAAATGCTAACAGTGTAAAAGAAATATTGTTAATTGTGAATTGAAATAGAAATATTAATTTTAATTTGTTATCACAAAGAAAAGATTTATTTTACTGTTCAAAGGACAAGAAGGGGAGGGAATGGACAGAATGAACATCACCTTCATCTGTGCCTGTGAAAGGGAAGCATCAGAGATAGTAGAGGGGGAATGGGTGGTGGTTTGGGAGTCATGGTTGGAAGGCGTGTGGCTTGATGGGGGGTTGGAGGGGCAGGGTTTGTTGACTGGGAAGGGGCAATAAGAGCTGATTGCTTCAATTGCTCAGATTCTTCTGTCACATATGCAGGATTGACAAAACAAATATATGAGTGTGAGGGAAGGCAGGGGTCCTTTCTGGACTTATCACTATCACTTGCATAGAAGATAATGAGATCTGGTAAGTCCTGGACAAATACAGAAGGGAAAAGCTCATACTTCTCAATTTGGGTGCACAGTTCATTGTAGGTGGAAGGCTTTATGCGCCTGAGAGACAAACCAAAATTGTAAAGACATACATCTGTAAGATGCATGTTAGCATGGTTTATGGGTTAGGACCAACAGGTATGCCCCACAGCCCTAATTTCTTTGGTTGCCCATTCCCGCTGCTCCATCTCTGCACTCAGTATAACTGTGTACACAACATGTTGGGTAGCCCACTCCTCCAGCATGTCCTTGAGCTTTGTCTGGTAGGCATACCCATCTGCGGTGTTTGATATTGCCAAGTAATAATTGACACCCAATGGGGAAACTGCCAATAAAACCCCAACAAATCAATACAAAATTGGCCCGTGCTTGTAAACGTCAGATTGGATACGCTTTTCTCCATAATCTTGGATACTTGCCAAAATCTTGGCATATGACAATAAGATGACGTCACTATGTGCCCTCATTGCCCTTTCTTTTATAAAATTAATGATGATTGCATTGTAGGGGTTAGTACCCACCAAACTGGGGCCACTGAGAACCTGATTGAATAAGATTCTGGCAGCAACAACAACTCCTTGCATCCACAAACTCACTGTTCTCTTATTGGTGATAATGTCGTGGAGTCCCAGCTGGAGATGTACCTGGACCAGGGCCATCTGCGGGTCACATTTAATGATAGCCATCATGAGAGGATAGGCTTTTTCACCTTCAGTCAAAGTACAAGCACCAGTTGGGGTCTTCTTGGGAGGGGGCCACAGTTGATGTGGGCTCGCAGGGTTGCAGCCACAGTGGACTTTGCAAAACCCATTGTGGCCGCAATTTCCCCAAGGAACATATATATCTCTTGTTTTCAACCATTTCAAGCACAATCTCTGGAATGATCAATTTTCTTCTGTGTCTTGCAGGCTGATTGGATGGAGGTAGGATGTGTCTGTCTTGGGAGCCAGACAGTGCCATCTGATTGGTTTTTTCTGGATTCTGGGTTCTCTGGGTGACCCCATGGCTCAAATGGCTGGTTCCAGATGCCATTGTTGATATGGGATTTGGGTTAGCAGCTGCTGTTGCATGATGGGCAAACAGGGCCATGCTTGAGGACGCAAGAGAAAAAGCACACTCCTGGGTGGTGCTTGCAGAGGGGCCTGCGGGTTGGGAGTGGCCATAGACAAGGGCTTCATTGTTAAGAGACCCAGCAAAGCCCTGTATGATTTTTTCTAGGCCATGAAACAGCCTGTTTATTTGGTTGTTGTTAGAAGACATAATAAATAATTATTAAAAAATTAAACTCAATAAGAGGAGTGTATATTTTAGTCAATTTTATTGTTAAGTATGTTAAGTTGGTGAATAGTAGCATCTAAATTTTAGCCGTCCTAAACTGGAATAGGGTGATTTTTGAGAATGCCTGTGCTTCCTAAAAGAATCAGCACAAATTCATTCTATATCTTTTAGCATCCTTTTTGAGACACCCATAAATTATATTTATTTTAAATTCCTCACAATTATGATTTTAAATTTTGTTCTTGGATTTGACAATCCTGCAATTTCAGATTTGTTAATTTTTACATGTTGTCTATGATTTGTTAGACATACAGAAATCTTAAATTGTACATTAGAATCCCGCATTTATGATTCATGTATCCTGCATTTGTTTGCTGTTTTTTGTCTTTTTTTAGTTGAGTTAACTGCTCAAGGGATTCAAAATTTACCAATTTAAATAAACCAAAAAAAGTCAAATTAAATGGTTGATTTTATTAAATATTTTATTTTTCACTCAACTGAGTTGCCCGTAAAAGTGATTCAAAATTTGGACCAAGGATTTGACAATCCCACATTTTTACATTTAGGTTATGAATTTACAGTAAAGTGATGGTTGTGACACAAAGGGTTATTCAATAATTCTTTATGTCACAACAATCACTTATTCACTTGGCTCCTAATTGGCTTAAAGTTTATGATTAAGGTTTTGAATTTGGATCAGTAACAACTTTATCTAAACACAATTAACTTATAACTTTACAATTCAAATTTAGTTGATCACCACATTGTTGTTAATATTATCACAAGGGGCTGTGTAAAGTGGCAAAAATAATATGAAAATTAAGGAAACAATGCTGACACAAAGCAAATAACACATATTGAGTTGAGCGTAAAACATATACACAGTGAGTAAAAAAGTGGGATAATGTAGTAAATGGGAAAATAAACAGGAATAAACAAAGAGGCAATGGTATCAGAATAATACAGATTTTATTGGGGTGAAAGCTAAAATACATATATAAAGTTTAGTAAAAAATCATATGAGAGAATTGGAGAAGCTGCAAAAAGAACCTCAACTTGGCAATTGCAAAAATAAAAGACATTGACTGCAAGATCAAGGCAAAAGTCAAGGCTTCTGTCCTTACTGGGGACAAAATCAACAAGGTGTCTGCCAAGGCACTTATGGCCAAGATGTCAGACACCACCAAAACAACAATCAAACACCTTTTAAATGTCCAGAAGACCATGGTGGAAGGCCTTCAATTCAAGTCCTTTGCCCTCTCTGCGCTGTCTGTCTGGGTTGACAACCCTGAAATGTATGCACATCTCAAGCCAGCCAAGTGAGCCAGAACCAAGGGCACAGAATTGATAGCGCAATTTCTTGCGCCAAGAATGGCTAATCCTTCTGAAGCCGCCGGCAAAGAGGAAACACGCAAAGGTAACCAAAAAAACAAAATTAATAAAAACTCAAAAAAATTACCTTTTTTTAGAAAACATAAAAGTTGAAATCCACCAGGTCCTGGTCCCCTTTGTCCCTGCCACGTTTTATGCCAACTATGCCAATCTTGTGGCCAAGCAGCTGTTTCTGTCCCCCCTGTCTTACGGGAGCTTGAAGAAAGAATTCACAGATCTTTCCTAATGACAAGGGACGTTCTAGCCGGGCTGACGCATGCCAAGGGGAAATATGAGTGGGCAATTACTGCCTACAAGGATGTCCAATTGATCTGCCTGGACCCGGTATCCCTCAGTGGAGTTTACTGTGTAAATTCCATTGATCTTGCTTGGGACGTCCTAGCAACGCTCATTTAGTAATATACTGGAGATGGGCCAGGCCCATGCAGCTGCTTGCTTCTGCTTCCTGGTGGAGTACACGCTCTCTTACCTGCTGGAGAACTTCAGGCACATGGTTGGAAAATTGGCTGTTGCAGATGCAACAGCTGTCAAGAAAACCAAACTCCTCATTGCTGACTTTGGGCTGACCTGGAGCGCTGACAAGACAGGGCTCCCTGCAGCCATGGAGCTTTACTTTGTGAAAACCAAGCACAAGAAAAAGATCAGCACAGTATACAACAAACTTTTTGAGTTTACAGAAGCCTTTGCTTGACAAAGACTTCATCTAGTGGTTTACCTCAGGTATCTCTTCTACTTTGGAATGGGCCCAGCGTAGAGGACCTAGACAGGGTCTTTCTCAGGATCAACAAGGCCCGGCTCTCATTGGACAGAAAAAAGATCTCCCCAGGTATGACTCAGTTGATCATATAATCCAAGATGCCCTGGGCCTGGAGGGAATCTATGGGTTTGCAGCCCCACCAGAGAAGCTGCTCCTGCATTCTCACCTAAAAATACTCCCTTTTACCATCTGCTGTGAATATTTTAATCAGGGTGTATCCACCGTCTGCGGTGTGGTAGTGGAGTTTGTACACCATCCCCATTGCCAGGTAGGTACATACCAAAGAACTCACTACAGACGCTCTTAATATATTCTATGTTCCAGTAAATTTATTTACACTTTAGATAATTTTTATTTATAATAATTTTTATAATTTTTATTTTAGTAAACAAGTTTTTGCAAAATAAATCCCAGAGACGGTTTTCATAAGAGCATAATAATATACACTAATAAACTATACTTCTAATTTGTACGTTTTACATTTAATTTTTTTATTCATTTTTATATTTATTTGATAAGATTGATATAAATATATTCACATAATCAAGTATTAAGTGTTTGAGATAGCCTCAGATGCCATAATGAAAAATTAATATAAAATAAATACATTACAAACCTTCATTAATGGTCCTGCTGAATGTGATTGTGGGCTTAGAAGCTTCTAAATATAAAATGATAATTTATAAAACTTAAATAATAAATTATAGAATATAAAAAAGTCAGACATGCTAAGCCTTTAATTAATTGGCTGTTTGGCAAGGCACATGGGATGAAAAAATCAGTGCAGCCATAGAATTTGGCCACAGTCTCAGCTGGGAGGATGTGGATCTCAGCCTTCAGCAAATCAAAGAGGTCCTCAGTTTCAGTTGGGGTCCCTTGCTTGAAAACTTGCTTGAGCAACCCAAAACCTTCCTTGATGGGATTCAAGAAGGGCAAATAGGCTGGGAGGAAGAGAAGGCGTAAATTTGCTGTGGCCAATTGTTGGGGGCCCACTGCAATGCTTGTGTCAATTGATGGAAATTCTTCAAGAATATCTGCCACCTTATGGAGACCAACATTATCCAACACAATTACATTGGTGAAGCCCTGGCTCATGCGCCTCAGGTGCTCCTGGACCAATTGGAGGGATGATAGGAAAGTCCAGCTGTTGTGGTATCCTAATATCATTTGATAAAGCTCAATCTCCTTTGGACTAAGGAGAGCCACCATCAAATAGGCTGTGGCGTAGACTGCAGCACACCAAGCTACCTTGTCATTTTGAGCCTTTGGGGACATAGCCATATGCATTGTTCATTGACAAGGCAAATGCTGATTTGTCAATATAGTAAAAATTTAACCATCCCCTTAGCTTTGATGGCAGTATATGCCTCAATATATTTTTTCCAGGTCTCAATATTGGTTGGGCTATTTCTATTATAGGGAGACACCCCAAGCTTTTTCCAGGAAAAGCACATTTCCTTCACCAGATGATAGTAAAAGGAAATTGAGCCCTCAACCCCAAAAGTATATTTAACCATGGCCTGTATATTTGCCAGTTCAAGATGGCAATCTTGGTTTATCCACTGGCAGATTACTCATTTGTGCTCCTTGGTGAGCATGGTGGACACGCGCAGGGATTTTTCTGCGGCAAGGACATGGCCAGTATTGATGAACCTATTGAAGGTCTTCAAGGAGTATTTGGGATCCACCCCAACAAGGGCTGCGGCCGCCTTGTAATCACCAGATTCACGCATTGGCTTAAGCAGGACAATGTGTTTGATGTCAGGGATGCACTTCTGGGCGGGCGTTTTGGCAGTGGGGATTGACTTGTTGGCATTGGGAACAACACAGGGCATTGGTACCTGGGTGTAGAAGGCTGCAACCTTTTTTAACACCAGCTTTTCCTCATCAGTTCTGTAGAACTCAGGCTCCTTGTCCTCTTCATGATTGCCATCACTGCCGTAGGGCTTGTAGCTAGTGTCAAGTACAGGCTTAACTTTCTCCAGCATGGCTGACAGGACCAAATCCTGGCAGTAGATGGGGTCAAACACATATGAAGTAAGTTCTACCTCCTTGTTTCTAACTGTTTTGGTAGTGGTGACCTTGGTGGACTCTCAGGTCAGCTTGGGGACCCAAGGGTTGATGCTCTGTACCCTAGCATCTTGTGCTCCTTGAACCAGCTGTGTCAGTGCAGCGTCACTATGAAACTCTCCTCTCACACCTCCCTCCTGAGTAGGCACTTATGTTGTACTAAGTCTATTCTTTGACCTGCAGGGGCAACCACAACCGCAGCGCACAACAGGTGCAATGATAATCTGTTGCTGTGTTCCTTCCATTTTGAGAATTTAATAAAATATTAAATAAAACTTAATTAAGTTACTCCCTATTTTTAATTTTTGCTTTTATCTGTTTATGGATATTCAATTAATATTTTTCCCACCCAATATCCCAATTATAGGTTTTTTATTTCTTAGTTAGTTGTTTTTGGTTTTACCACACCCATTTTAGAATACCCAAAATAATTTCCACCCATTTTCCCATATTTTACGCCAAATTAAGCACCCAACACAACATTTTTAAAATTTATGTTTCAGATCTCTGTCTTATTGTAGATACCTTGGTATCATTCTTGAGTACAGTTCATTGCACACAACATTTTAGTGATTTCATTTTCATAGTGAGTTGCTATGGTGTTTTGATTTTGGGTTGAGATTTGACTCACTGTGCTTGGGTGTATTTCATCACCAATTCACATAGTAAATATATGTACACCAAAAGTCAACTCACACCATTTTGTTTGAGAAACAATGTATTTTGGATTGTATTGTGAATAGTTTTGCTTTGCGTGTGAGCACTTCTTTGCTGTGTTAACCCATTTTGCCCATTAACGCCAAAAATCCCTTTTAACAGAGTGTATATTTTAACCTGATAGTTGTATTTTGTTCAAATCTGAAATCATTTTTTTAAATATGAGGTACTTTTGGTTGTTGCCATAGCTTTTAAAACTACTGTAAGAAAAAGGTCAAATCATATTTTGGATTGCAAATCTTGGATGTTGGGTGTTGCGCTTTTTGCATTACAGCACTACAGTTATTTGATATTATAGGGCACAGGACAATTGCTTGAATAGAGTCATATGTGAGGATATGAGTAGTATTGTATCAGAAGAGCCAGGATTAAATGGAACCATGATTACTGTCCGGCAATGGCTTCTGATTGCGCAGAAGCACTTAAGGATAGGATAAAAGTCAATTAAATTAAAGATATATTCCAGAAAAGTCAAGATTAAAAGCTTAATTTTATTTTGAGTAATTTATTCTTCTTATACCTTCTGCAAAGTTTAATCCCTAGGCTGCTAGAAATGTCTTCTAGGACATTCTAACACGTCCCTAATTTGGGTAATTATTAATCTAGGTTTGGCGCTTATTGCACGTCAACCAATAGAATATCTTCATCTTCACCCAGCACATGTGATCCTTGCTGGCATGGAATAATTTATTACTTTAGGATCACTTCCTACTTCTCTGGCATACTCCAGGCATAGTTCTTATTAATATGATACATATGGGAATTTGAGATAATGGGGAATCAAACCCAGCACCTTGGTGCTCAATGTAAAAGTAAAGCGGCACTTTGATGCCTGCCATATTTGCCAGGCAACGCCACAGCGCTTGCAATAATTTTCAGTTGGCTCTTGACTTAAAAGTAGTTTGGCGCTTTGGCGCCTAATCCAAAACTAGGCAACTATTGTGTATTTTTAAAGTGGCGCAGCGGCAAATTATGTATCATTTAATTGCTGCAGCGGCGCTTATCATTGGCTAATTTAAGGTCCAGGTCAGCAGGCTACTGCTGATCTAATATTCATATGATTCTTACTACAAATTTATGTTATTTGGCAGCAGTAATTAATATCTGCAAGCTCCATCATAATTAGCATCATAGTATTTTGTACTACTAATTTATGGATTTGGTTCTAGCAATCCCAATCTGTGAGCTCCGTCATAATTGGCATCATTGCTTGGTTGCAATTCCCAACATTGGGGTTGTCAATTTCACATTTCTCCCAGAAGCTCTAAATCTATAGTACTCAATACTTGTATAAGGACCTTTACATCCTAGCTATAAAATAATTTTCTATTTTAATATGTTTTATGTTATGATGCCAAATGAACATCATCTTATTTATGACTATATTATTTTTGAGAAGTCTAATAAATTTAGCAATATAGTTTTTAAAAAAAGCTATTTTTTAAAATAATATCAAATAAAAAATTATTAACAAGTTTGAAAACTACTGTATTGCTGGATTTAAATTTTAGAAATATTATTAAGTTCAGACAGAAAATTTATAAAATTAGTCTGAAATAACTTTTTGGGTTATTATGTATAATATTACTAAATTTTAAGTCATATACTTTAAAGTTACTTATATGTCTCACTTTTTCTATCAATTTAAAATAAAAACTTGATTAGGCCTCATTTAAACCAAATGCAGCCTGCTATCAGCTCTGAGATTTTTTTTAAAAACTCAGAGCCAATTGGAAACAGAAGTGGTTCACTACAGCCTTAGATCTAACCCAATAACAGTAGCTTTAAAAGCTATGGCAACAACCAAAAATACCTCACATTTAAACAAAATATAACTATCAGGTTAAAATATACACTCTGTTAACAGGGATTTTTGGTGTTAATGGGCAAAATGGGTCAACACAGCAAAGAAGTGCTCACGTGCAAAGCAAAACCATTCAAAATACAATCTGAAATACATGGATTCACAAACAAATTTGGTGTGAGTTTACTTTTGGTGTACATTTGTTTACTATGGGAATTGGTGACAAAATACGCCTAAGCGCAGTGTGTCAAATCTCAATCCAAAAACAAAACAATAGCAACTCAACATGTAAAAAAATCAATTGAATGTTGTGTGCAATGGACTGTAATCAAGAATGATACCAAGGTATCTAAAATAGGGCACACAATCTGAAACACAAATTTTAAAATAATTGTGATGGGTGCTTAAATTTGGCAGTAAAATCTGGGGAAAAGAGTGGAAAATATTTGGGACATTCAAAAATGGGTGTTGTAAAACCAAAAACAACTAATTAAGAAACAAAAAATCTAAAATTGGGATATTGGGGGGAATATTAATTAAATATCCATATTCAGATAAAAACAAAAATTAAAATTAGGGAGTAACTTAATTTAAATTTATTTAGTTTTTATTAAATTTTGCAATGGAAGGAACACAACAACAGAGTACCAATGCACCTGTTGTGTGCTGTAGTTGCGGTTGCACCGTAGGTCAAAGAACAGAGTTAGTTCAACACAAATGCCTACTAAGGAAGGAGACAGGAGAGGAGAATTCAATAGTGACGCTGCACTGACACAGCCGGTTCAAGGAGCACAAGATGCTAGGGTGCAGAGCATCAACCCTTGGGTCCCCAAGCTGACCCAGAAGCCCACCAAGGTCACCACTACATAACAATTAGAAACAAGGATGTAGAACTTACTTTGTATGTGTTTGACATTGTGTACTGGCAAGAGTTGGTCCCGTCAGCCATGCTGGAGAAGGTGAAGTCTGTAATTAATACCAGCTACAAGCCCTACATCAGTGATGGCAATCAGAAAGAGGACAAGGAGTCTGAGTTCTCTAGAACTGATGAGGGACAGTTAGTGCTCAAAAAGGTTGCAGCCTTCTACACCAAGGTACCAATGCCCTGTGTTGTTCCCAATGCCAACAAATCAATCCCCACTGCCAAAACACCTGCCTAGAAGTGCATCCCCAACATCAAACACATCATCCTTCTTAATCTAATGCGTGAATCTGGTGACTACAAGGCGGCCACAGCCCTTGTTGGAGTGGATCCCAAGTACGCCAGCAAGACCTTCAATAAGTTCATCAATACTGGCCATATCCCTGCCGTGGAGAAATCCTTGCGCATGTCAACCATGCTTACCAAGGAGCACAAATGGGCAATCCGCCAGTGGATAACCCAAGATTGCCATCTTGAACTAGCAAATATACAGGCCATGATAAAATCTACTTTTGGGGTTGAGGCCTTAATTTCCTTTTACTACCATCTGCTCAAGGGAATGCGCTTTTCCTGGAAAAAGCTTGGGGTATCCCCCTACAATTGTAATAGTTCCTTAAATGTCAAAACCCGGAAAAATATGCAGAGGTGTACACTGCTCTCAAAGCCAAGAGGACAGTCAAATTCTACTACATTGAAAAATCAGCATTTGCCTCTACAATGCGCAATGGGTATGGGTATGTCCCCAAAGGCTCAAATGACAAGGTAGCTTGGCGTGCTGCATTCTGCGCCACAGCCTATTTGATGGTGGCTCTCCTTGGTCCAAAGGGGGTTAAGCTGTAACAAATGATATTGGGATCTCACAATAGCTGGACCTTCCTATCATTTCTCCAATTGGTCTAGGAGCACCTGAGGCGCACAAGCCTGGGCTTCACCAACATAATTGTGCTAGACAACGTTGGTCTCTATAAGGTGGTGGATATTCTTGAGGAATTTCAATCAATTGACACCAGTATTTCATAGGCCCCCAGCAATTGGGCACATCAAATTTGCGCCTTCTCTTCCTCCCTGCTTATTTGCTCTTCCTAAATCCCATTGAGGAAGTCTTTGGGTGGCCAAACAAGTTGTCAAGCAAGGAACCCCAACTGGGACCAAGGACCTCTTTAATTTGCTGCAGGCCGGGATCCACACCTTCCCAGCTGAGACTGTGGCCAAACTCTATGACCACGCTGATTTGTTCATCCCTGCATGCCTAACCAAACAGCCAATCAATTAAAGGCTTAGTGTGTCCAATTTTTTTATATTCTCTAATCTACTATTTAAGATTTATTAATTACCATTTTATATTTAGAAGCTTTTAAGCCTATAATCACATTTGACAAGACCATCCATAGAGGTTAGTAATTTAATTATTTTATATTATATATCTTTATTATGCCATATGAGGTTATTCCAACACTTGATACTGGATTACGCAAATATATTTATACAGTAGTTTTAAAATCTATGGCAACAAGCAAAAATACTTCAGATTTAAGCAAACTGATTTCAGATTTAAACAAAATCCAAGTTGCGCAAGATTCAGGATTCAATTAACTTAAATATCTTTGGTTAATAAATGAACTGTCAAACCAAAAAAGAAATTTTACTAACCCATTATACAAAATTAAAGCAAACATCAAGTGGTGCAGTTCAAATCACAAACAAAATGAACTGACACAACAAATGAAATGGATGGATGCTATTCAGAAGTATATTATAATCCAATCGGGATTCATATGAGGCACTGACAGAAGGACCAAAATGAAACAAAATTTGAGAAATCTAGAAGCAAAATTCCACAAGCACAAAAAAAAATTAACTCACATAAGATGTGTAGTATGAACAGCTTAAAATAGAAAAATATCAATTTAACAGCCAATCAACAGCTATCCAATTTAGGAACAGAGACATTTTATCCATTTTATGGCTCCAGATTTGTATGAAAAGGTTTTGAGAACTTTCCAAATGTGGGCTTGAGATTATAATACAAATAAATTATTATTTTTAAAAAATTTACTTTTAGTGATTTTATCCTAGGTTTTTTACAATGGTTTTTAATAACAACATCTTCAACTGCGCCAGCAGCCAAGCCAGCTTCAATGGAGGCAAGGCTCAGAACGTGAAGGCACCCATTTACACCCAAGCCTTTGAGGCAGGTAACAAGGAAGCTGACCTGTTACTGTCCCCTGACCCATATGGCTTTGACTTGTTTGAGAGTCACTTAGCGTCTAGCTCTGCCCTTGCTCCCACACCACCCCTACATAAGCTCCCTGTCAACCAACCAATCAGGATGGCAACCTTGATTTGGAACAACTTCCCGCCACTGCCCAACCTGCCCCCCCTCACCCAATCAGGCTTCAGCTCCTGCGCCCAGCGCCCCAAATGCAGAATTATCACTGCCCAAATTCTTCAGGAAATTGTGGCACTCAACCTGCAGGGTCTGTCCTGGGATCAGATAGCCAGCCAATTACAATTCACCCGGGCTACTGTCATGCAGGAATTCAACAACCTGATGAACAGGGAGATACTGATTGGGACAGCCAAGAAGCCAAAGAAGGCCACAGAGTTCCAGATCAATGAGGCATACCCAATAATGCTTGACCTCCTCTAGCGGGACCCCAAGCTTCCCTTGACCCAGGTCCGGAAGCAACTTGCGCACCATGGCATTTGGGTGTCTGAGCGCATGGTGCAGCTCTGGATGCACGGAAAGGTGGCTTCAATTAAGGTTCTTACAAATTCTGCTGGCAACCAATGGGATGGCGCTGAGGAATCCCTGTATGACAATGTAATTGAATCAACCCTGGTCAGATGCTTGACAAGTCTAACAGATGACATCATGTTTGTCTTGTACTACAAGTTATTGATTGTATTTGACAATTTCAGTGAGCAAGGAAAAGCTGCCCCCAAGAGAAGAAGGAAGAAGGTCAAAAAGGAGACGTTCATTGGTGCATTTCTGGCTGTTTCAGCCAAGGGTTTTGTCTACTATCAGACAAACCCTGATTTCATCATTGGGTACTCATACAGCCACATCCTCAGTGGATTGCTCAACTCCTGGGATGGCTCGAATTCCAAATACCGGGTTTTCTTGAGACACCAGATGGAGGGAAGCTCCACTGCCCTCAAGGCCATCCAGGAACGCAGGCACCAGGCCTCTGTGTACCCAGCTGGTCACACTGACGTCCATCTGGAAGATGTTTTGTTCTTTAATATTGGAGATACACTCCGGGAGCACCACCCTCAGGCTTTCAACAACCTCTATCTTGGGGTCCTTGATCACAATTTTCTCTTTGGTCACCACATGGTGGCTGACTTGTTTGCGCAAATGGTTTCCATGTGAACATGAGCAACCAATCATGCAAGGATAAGCGCCTCCCACCGCGTGCCACAGCCACCTACCAGCCCATCCAGCCAATGACTGATGAGGAGTACAATGAGTGGTATATGGTGGCCATCACGTGCAATCCTCCTGTGTCCACCCCCGCCACCAACACCCCCCACCCACAACCCCAACCCATCCAATCCCAGACCCCCCAGGCCAGCACCGCCTCTATGTCTTCCTTCCTGCGCCATTCTGCCTACTAGGCATCACACTTCCCTGCCTCAATAAACCCCCTGGTTCCATAAAATTTCTTTTTATATTATTTTATTTTTGAATTTCAATTGTTTGTGTTCTCTTTGTTTATAGTTGGCTATATTCTTTATGTTCAGCTTATTTCTATAAATCATATATTTACTATGCCATGTATCTAGATCCTGAAGACAGTTATTTTTAGCACTTAAACACATCCCCTTGTGAAAATATTAACAACAATTTGGTGATCAGCTAAATTTGAATTAGAAAATTATAGCTTAACTGTTTTTAGATAAATTTGTTACTGATCCAAATTCAAAACCTTAATGATAAACTTTAAGCCAATCAGGAGCCAAGTGATAAAGTGACTGTTGTGACATAAAGGGTCATTCAATAATTCTTTGATGCATGTGCGCTAATTAATATGATTGGCTGGATGTTTTGCCATTGTATGCCATTGCTGCTGTGGCAAGTTGTTGATGGACTAGTGCTAACCCAGCAGCTGATTGGGCACTAGTCCATCAACAACTCACCATAGTGACAATGGCATACAATGGCAAAACATCTAATCAATCATATTAATTAGCGCACATGCATCAAAGAATTATTGAATGACCCTTTATGTCACAACAATCACTTTATCACTTGGCTCCTGATTGGCTTAAAGTTTATCATTAAGGTTTTGAATTTGGATCAATAACTTTATCTAAAAACAGTTAACACTATAATTTTCTAATTCAAATTTAACTGATCACCAAATTGTTGTTAATATTTTCAAAGAGGCTATGTCAAGCGCCAAAAATAATATGGTAATCAAGGAAGCAATGCCAACACAAAGCAAACAACACATATTGAGATGAGCGTAAAACATATACACAGTGAATAAAAAAGTGGGATAATGTAGTAAATGGAAAACAAAAAAGAATAAACAAAGAGGCAAAAATATCAGAATAATACAGATTTTATTGGGGTGAAAGCTTTAAAAACATATGGAAAGGTTGGTAAAAAATCAATGAGAGAATTAGAAAAACTTCTGAAGGACCTCAACATGGCAATTGTCAAAATAAAGGACATTGACCGCAAGGTCAAAGAAAAAGTCAAGTCTGCCATCCTCACTGAGGACAAAATTGACAAGTGTTCTGCCAAGGCACTCATGTCAAAAATGCAAGACACCCCAGAGAAGACAATTGAGCGCTTACTAAATATTCAAAAAACTGTGGTTGAGGGCCTCCAGTTCAAGGCATACAATCTTTCCGCACTGTCTGTCTGGGTTGATGACTTGGAGATGTATGCCCACCTCAAACCTGCCAAACGTGCCAGAGCAGAAGATACCAAATTGCCTGCTCAATTAATTGCGCCAAGAATGGCAAAGCTGGCTGAAGCCGCCGGCAAGGAAGAAACCCGAGAAGGTACCCTAAAAAATTATAATTAATAAAAATTCTTAAATACCTACTTTTTTTAGAAGATGTTGATGGTGAACTCCTCTGGGTCCTGGTCCCTTTTGTCCCCCCCACCTTCTATGCCAGCTATGCTAATCATGTGGCAAGCCAGCTTTTCCTGTCCCCCCTGTCTTGCAGGAGCTTGAAGACAGGATCCATGGTACATTCCCAATGTCCAGGAAGGCATTGGCTGGGCTTTTGCATGGTGAGGGGGCATCCAAGTGGGCAGTTACTGCCTACAAGGATGCCTAACTGGTCCGCCTAGACCCAGTTAACCTAAGTGGAGTTTACACAGTAAACTCTATTGAGCTTGTTTGGGACATCCTGGCAACGCTCCCATTCAAGAATATTGGAGATGGGCCAGGCTCATGCGGCTGCTTGCTTCTGCTTCCCAGTGGAGCATACCATCTCTTACCTGTTGGAGAACTTTGGGCGTGCGGTGTCAAAATTGGCGGTTGCAGACAAAACAGCCATAAAGAAGACAAAAATCCTCCTGGCAGACTTTAGGCTGGCCTGAAGTGCCAACAAGACGGGGGTCCCTGCAGCTATGGAGCTGACCTTTGCCAAAACTAAACATGAGAAGAAGATTAGCGCTGTATTCAACAAATTGTGCAAGTTCATGGAAGCCTTGGCTGGACAAAGGCTTCATCTGGTTGTTTACCTGGGGTTCTTATTCTACTTTGGGATGGGCGTGTCTGTAGAGGACCTAGACAGGGTCCTTCTTGGGGTAGACAAGGCCAGGCTCTCACTGGACAAGAAGAAGGTCCCCCCTGGATTTGACTTGGTTGATCATGTTATCCAGGACGCCTTGGTCCTGGCTGGCATCTTCAGGTTTGCAGTCCCACCAGAAAAGCTGCTCCTCCATTCCCACCTCCCCATCCTTCCTTTTACCAGCAGGCGCAAACACTTCAATACGGGTGTATCCATTGTCCATGGTGTGGTGGTGGAGGTTGTGCACCACCTCCATTGCAGGGTGGGTACATACTGCCAAACCCATTATAGGTGCACTTAATTTTATCTCTATATCAATAAATATATTTATACTCTAATAAATTTTTATATTATAAATAATTTTTCAAATAATATTTTAGCAAACAAGATTTGCAAAATATATTGCGGAACTGGGTTTCATAAAAGTATATAATAATATGATAATAAAATAAATTTCAACTTTACAATTTATGTTTAATTTTTATAAGACTATTTTATATTTATTTGACAAAAGTTATATAAATAGATTTGCAAAATCCAGTATCAAGCATTTGGGATAACCTCAGATGATATTAAATAATATATAATAAAATAAATAAATTACTTTACATCTATTGATGGATCTTCTGAATGTGATTGTGGGCATGGAACCATCTAAATATAAAATGATAATCAATAAATCTTGAATAGTAAATTAGAGAATATAAAAAATTTGGACACACTAAGCCTTTAATTGATTGGCTGTTTGGCTAGGCAGCAGGGATGAATGAATTAGTGTGGCCATAAAATTTGGCCACGGTCTCAGCTGGGAGGGTATGGATCCTGGCCTGCAGCAAATCAAACAGGTCCAAGGTCCCTGTTGGGGTTCCTCACTTGACAACTTGCTTGAGCCACCCAAAGACTTCCTCAATGGGATTTAGGAAGGGCAAATAGGCAGGGAGGAAAAGAAGGTGCAAATTTGCCATGGCCAATTGCTGGGGGCCCACTGCAATGCTTGTGTCAATCATTGGGAATTCCTCAAGAATGTTAACCTTGTGGAGACCAACATTGTCCAATACAATTATGTTGGTGAAGCCCGGGCTCGTGCACCTCAGGTGTTCCTGGACCAATTGATGAAATGATAGGAAGGTCTGGATATTGTGGGAGCCTAGTATCATTTGGTACAGCTCAACTCCCTTTGGACCAAGGAGAGCCACCATTGAGTATGCTGTGGCGCGGACTGCAGCATGCCAAGCCCTCCTGTCATTGGAGCCTTTGGGGACATACCCATACTCATTGCGCATTGAGGAGGCAAATGCTGATTTTTTGATATAATAGAATTTCACTGTCCCCTTGGCTTTAAGGGCAGTGTACGCCTCAGCGTAATTTTTCCAGGTCTCATATGTGCTGGGCTGTTCCAATTATAGGGGGATACCCCAAGCTTTTTCCAGGAAAAGCGCATTCCTTGACCAAATGATAATAGAAGGAAATTGAGGCCTTGATCCCAAAAGCAGACTTGACCATGGCCTGTATATTTGCCAGTTCAAGATGGCAATCTTGGGTTATCCACTGGTGGATTGCCCATTTGTGCTCCTTGGTGAGCATGGTTGAAACACGCAAGGATTTCTCCGCGGCAAAGACTTGGCCAGTATCAATGAACTTGTTGAAGGCCTTTGAGGCGTACTTGGGATCCACCCCAACAAGAGCTGCAACCGCCTTGTAATCACCATATTCCTGCATGAGCCGGAGAAGGATGATATGCTTAATGTCAGGACTGCGCTTCTGGGCAGGCTTTTTAGCAGTGGGGATTGGCTTGTTGGCGTTGGGCACAACACAGGGCATGGGTACCTTGGTGTAGAAAGCAGCAACTTTCTTTAACACCAGATGTCCCTCATTGGTTTGGTAGAACTGGGGCTCCTTGTCATCCTCCTGATTGCCATCACTGACGTAGGGCTTGTAGCTAGTATCAAGTACAGGCTTCACCTTCTCCAGCATGGCTGACGGGACTGACTCTTGCCAGTACACAACGTCAAACACATACAGAGTAAGTTCTACCTCCTTGTTTCCAACTGTTTTGGTAGTGGTAACCTTGGTGGGCTTCAGGGTCAGCTTTGGGACATGATATTTTATGCTCTGCACCCTAGTAGCTTGTGCTCCTTGAACCGACTGTGTCAGTGCAGCATCACTATGGAACTCTCCTCTCCCGCCTTCCTCCTGAGTAGGCACTTGTGTTGTACTAAGTCTATTCTTTGACCCGCAGGGGCAACCGCAACTGCAGCGCACAACAGGTGCAATGGTAGTCTGTTGCTGTATTCCTTCCATTTTGAGAATTTAATAAAATATTAAATAAAACTTAATTAAGCTACTCCCTATTTTTAATTTTGCTTTTATCTGTTTATGTATATTCAATTAATATTTTTCCCATCCAATATCCCAATTATAGATTTTTTATTTCTTAGTTAGTTATTTTTGGTTTTACCACACCCATTTTAGAATACCCAAAATAATTTCCACCAATTTTCCCATATTTTATGCCAAATTAAGCACCCAACATAATATTTTTAAAATTTATGTTTCAGTTCTTGTGTCTATTTTTAGATACCTTGGTATCATTCTTGATTACAACCCATTGTACAAACTGACTGAGTGATTTGTTTACATTGTGAGTTGCTATTGTGTTTTGTTTTTGGATTGAGTTTTGACACACCACGCTTGGGTGTATTTTGTCACCAATTCACATAGTAAACATATGTACACTGAAAGTCAACTCACACCATTTTGTTTGTGAATCAATGTATTTTGGATTGTATTTTGAATGATTTTGCTTTGCGTGTAAGCCCTTTGTTGCTGTGTTGACTCATTTTGCCCATTAACTCCAATAAACCCTGTTAACAGAGTGTATATTTTAACCTGAGAGTTGAATTTTGTTTAAATCTGAAATCATTTTGTTTATATCTGAAGTCTTTTTTCTTGTTTCCATAGCTTTTAAAACTACTGTATCACTTTTGTCAAATAAATATAAAAATCAAATTAAAAAAGTTAAATGTATACAGTACAAAGTAAAATTGTATTTTATTAATGTATATTATTATGCTTTTATGCAGACCTTCTCTGGGATATATTTTGCAGAACTTTTTTGCTAAAATAAGTTTTTATAAAAAAAATTATATTAGAAATAATCTAAATTGTAATTATATTTATTGTGAAAAAGAGTTTTAATGGCGCCTGTAATGGGTTTGTGGTATGTACCCACCCCGCAATGGAGGTGGCACACAACCTCCACTGCCACACCTTGAACGGTGGATAAACCCTTATTAAAATACTCCCATCTGCTGGTGAAAGGCAGTATGGTCAGGTGGGAGTGAAGCAGCAGCTTTTCAGGCGGGGCCACAAACCCGTAAATTCCAGCCAGGACCAGGGCGTCCTGGATAATGTGATCCACCGAGTTGTATCTGGGGAGGCCTTCTTCCAATCTAAGGAGAGCTGGGCCTTGTTAATCCCAAGAAGGACCCTGTCTAGGTCCTCCACGCTGGCGCCCATTTCAAAGTAGAAGAGATACCTGAGGTAAACAACAAGATGAAGTCTTTGTCCAGCAAAGGCTTCTGTAAACTCAAAAAGTTTGTTTTATACTGTGCTGATCTTTTTCTTGTGCTTGGTTTTCACAAAGTAAAGCTCCATGGCTGCAGAAAGCCCTGTCTTATTGGCGCTCCAGGCCAGCCCAAAGTCCACCAGGAGGGTCTTAGTCTTCTTTATGGCTGTTGCGTCTGCAACAGCCAATTTACTTACCACGCGCCCAAAGTTCTCCAACAGGTAAAATATTGTGTGCTCCACTGGGAAGCAGAAGCAAGCAGACGCATGTGCAGCCCATCTCCAGTATATTCTTGAATGGGTGCGTTGCCAGGACATCCCAAACAAGCTCAATGGAGTTTACACAGTAAACTCCAATGAGGGATACTGGGTCCAGGCGGACCAGTTGGGCATCCTTGTAGGCAGTAACTGCCCACTAGATGCCCCCTTGGCATGCATTAGCTCAGCCACTGCCTCCTGTGTCATTGAAAAGGTACCATGGATCCTGTCTTCAAGCTCCTGCAAGACAGTGGGGACAGAAACAGCTGCCTAGCCACATGATTGGCGTAGTTGGCATAGAAGATGGGGGACAAAAGTGACCAGGACCCAGCAGAGTTCACCGTCAACATTTTCTAACAAAAAAGATAAGTATTTTGAAAATTTTATTAATTTTACTTTTTAGGTTACCTTCTTGTGTTTCCTCTTTGCTGGTGGCTTTGGCAGGCTTGGCCATTCTTGGTGCAAGAAGTTGAGCGGACAATTCCGTATCATCTTTCCTTGTGCGCTTTGCAGGTTTCAGGTGAGCATACATTTCAGGGTTGTCAACCCATACAGACAGCGCAGAAAGATTGTACACCTTAAACTGGAGGCCCTCAACCACCGCCTTCTGAATGTTTATTAAGCGCTTGATTGCCTTCTTAGGAGTGTCAGGTATTTTGGTCATGAGCGCCTTAGCCGACACCTTGTCAATTTTCTTGCCTTCAAGGACAGAAGACTTCACCTTTGCTTTGACCTTGCAGTTAATTTCTTTGATCTCTGCAATTGCAGAGTCAAGGTCTTTTAGAAGTTTCTCCAATTCTCTCATTGATTTTTCTAACCTTTTCATGTTTTTATAGCTTTCACCCCAATAAAAACTGTATTATTCTGATATTATTGCCTCTTTGTTTATTCCTGTTTGTTTTCCCATTTGCTACACTATCCCATCTTTTTCCCATTGTGTATATGTTTTACGCTCATCTCAATATGTGTTGTTTGCTTTTTGTTGGTATTGTTTCTTTAATTGCCATATTATTTTTGGCGCTTTGCATTGCCCCTTGTGATAATATTAACAACAATGTGGTGATCAACTAAATTTGAATTGGAAAATTATAGGTTAATTGTGTTTAGATAAAGTTGTTATTGATCCAAATTCAAAACCTTAATAATAAACTTTAAGCCAATCAGGAGCTGAGGGATAAAGTGATTGTTGTGACATAAAGGCTCATTCAATAATTCTTTGGTGCATGTGTGCTAATTAATATGATAGGCTGGATATTTTGCCATTGTGCGCCATTGCCAATGTGGCAAGTTGTTGGTGGACTAGTGCTAACCCAGCAGCTGATTGGGCACTAGTCCACCAACAACTCACCACATTGGCAATGGCGCACAATGGCAAAATATCCAGCCTATCATATTAATTAGCACACATGCACCAAAGAATTATTGAATGAGCCTTTATGTCACAACAATCACTTTATCCCTCAGCTCCTGACTGGCTTAAAGTTTATCATTAAGGTTTTGAATTCAGATCAGTAACAACTTTATCTAAACACAATTAACCTATAATTTTATAATTCAAATTTAGTTAATCACCACATTGTTATTAATATTATCATAAGAGGCAGTGCAAAGCGCTAAAAATAACTGTGATCTGGATCTAGATACATGGCATAGTAAATATATGATCTTATAGAAATAAGCTGAACATAAAGAATAAAAGCAACTATAAACAAAGAGAACATGAACAACTGAAATTCAAAATAAAGATAATATAAATAGAAAATGTTTGGCAACAGGGGGTTTATTGGGGCGGGAAAGAGTGATGCCTAGTAGGCAGAATAGCGCAGGAAGGAAGACGTAGAGGCGGTGCTGGCCTTGGGGGTCTGGGATTGGATGGGTTGGGGTTGTGGGTGGGGGGTGGCAAGGGTGGATGCAGGAGGATTGCGCGTGATGGCTGTCATATAATGCTTGTTGTATTCCTCGTCCATCATTGGCTGGATGGGCTTGTAGGTGGCAGTGGCACAGGGTGGGAGGCGCTTATCCTTACATGATTGGTTGCCCATGTTCACATGAAAGACAATTTGGGCAAACAAGTCAGCCACCATCTGACAAGCAATTTTCTTAGGATGTGGTGGTACTCATATTCATTGGTGAAATCAGGGTTTGTTTGATAGTGGACAAAACCCTTGGCCAAAACAGCCAGAAATGCACCAATAAAAGTCCCTCTCTTGACCTTCTTCCTTTTATTCTTGGTGGCAGCTTTTCATTTCTCACCAAAATTATCAAAAGCTATTGATAGCTTGTAATAGAAGATGAACATGACAACATCTGATAAACTTGTCAGGCATTGGATCAGGGTGGATTTGATGGCCCAATCATATGGGGAATCTTCACTGCCATCCCATTGGTTGCTGGCAACATTGGTCAACACCCTGATTGAAGCCAACTTTTTGTGCATCCAGAGCTGCACCATGCACTCAGACACCCAAATGCCATGGTGTGCAAGTTGTTTCCAGATCTGGGTCAGGGGAAGCTTTTGGGTCCCGCTGCAAGAGATCAAGCATAATTGGGTAGGCCTTGCTGATCTGAGACTCTGGGGCCTTCTTGGGCTTCTTGATGTCCCAATCAGATTTCCCCTGTTCATCAGGTTGTTGAATTCCTGCATTATTGTGGCTTGGGTAAATTGCAATTGGGTGGCAATCTGGTCCCAGGATAGACCACACAGGTTAAGTGCCACAATTTCTTGGAAAATTTGGGCAGTAATTATTCTGTGTTTGAGGTGCTGGGCTGCAGAAGCTGAAGCCTGATTGGCTGAGGGGGGCAGGCTGGTTGGTGGCAGGAAGTTGTTTCAAATCAGGGCTATCATTCTGATTGGCAGGTTGGTTGGTAGCTTGTGCAGGGATGGGTAAGGGAGCGGGGGTAGAGCTGGGCATGAAGTGACTATTGAACAAATCAAAGTCATATGGGTTGGGGTCAAGTACAAGTCAGCTTCCTCATTACCCGCATCAAAGGCTTGGGTGTTAATGGGGGCCTCCACGTTCTGAGCCTTGCCTCCATTGAAGCTGGCTTGACTTGGCTGCTGGCGCCGTCAACAATATTGCTGTTAAAAACCATTGTAAAAAACCTAGGATAAAATCACTAAAAGTAGAAATTTTAAAATTTAATAGTTTATTTTTATTATAATCTCAAGTCCATATTTGGAAGGTTCTCAAAACCTTTTCATACAAATCAGGAGCCATGAAAATGAATAAAATGCCTCTGTTCCTGAATCAGATAGCTGTTGATTGGCTGGTAATAGATAGTTTTCTATTTTAGGCTGCTCATACTACATATCTTGTGTGACTTCATTTCATTTTGTGCTTGTGGAATCTCGCTTCTAGATTGCTCAATTTTTGTTTCATTTTAGTCCTTCTGTTGGTGCCTCATATGAATCCTGATTGGATTATACTATACTCCGGGATGGCATCCATCTCACTTATTGCGCCAGTTCATTTCGTTTGTGGTTTGAACTACATCACTTGATGTTTGATATAATTTTGTATAATGGGCTAGTGAAATTTTGTTTTTGGTTTGACAGTTCATTTATTAACTGAAAATATTTGAATTAATTGAATCTCACATGACTTGGATTTTGTTTAAATCTTAAACCATTTCATTTAAATCTGAGGTATTTTTGGTTGTCGCCATAGCTTTTAAAACTACTTTATGTATCCTTTATTTTAATTAATTTGATTCAAAAAAGTTAGACTTATCTTGCTATTTATATTTGATGCAACAAAAATTATGAAGCCGCATATTTGTGTTTGATGTCAAATATTCAATACAGGAGGGAAAGGAAATTTTTATTTGGGGACTGGTATAATGGCTTTAAAACTAGGCTTGTAAATCTTTGTTGAACATATTTTACATTTGGAAACATTTGATTTCTGGTCTAGTTTCTAATCTGACACACACTAGACCCGTGTTGCGGTGAACGCAATCAAGCTTCCTTTATTTGAAATCCACAAACTCCCAAAAATACCTTTAAATACTAAGTTGACGACAATAAAGCTTGGTCTCTTGATTGATAAATTATTACCGATTTTACATATTTGTTGTTCACCACAACACCCGACATTCAAATCAATGAAGTCGAATATCCAAAATGCGCGACGGAATTTGATCTGTCACCACAACGTCATATTTAAGTAGATTATATAAAAGTGATAACTTGCACAATAAGGACTGGTAAGTCCTGAATACTTTTTTAAAAAGCCAACCTCGTACCCTTATAAAAAGAAAAATAGAAGTCCGTCTTTTCTCTCATAAAATCTTAAATATAATGCAGAAAGATATTAATCAACTTATTATCATTCCGACAAAAAAGATCTCTTGCACGTTTGACGGAAATGAAAACAGCATCAATCTTGAAGATAGCTTCATGTTTTTATTGGAACATCTTGTACTTGCATCCTCCAAAAAGAAGTATATCTATCTTAGTTTTGATAAAGATTCATCTTTTAAAAATGAATCCTCTGCTATGATAGCCACCGCCAAATTTTTATACCAAGCATCTTTCCATTACTTTTCTCAGACTAAAAGAGTTTTTCTTGATATAAATGTAATTTTTGAAAAGCTAAACTCTAAGTTTCTTGCTGGCTTCAATAGTCAGCAGGAAATCGAAATAGTATTTCTGGGTGAACGTAAGAATAAAATTTTCATTATTTTATTATCTTCATCAATGCCATAAAATAGGCAGAATATCATCCTTTAAAGTTATTCATACTTATTTATTGGAAATATATGTTACACTTTAACAACAAACATTAGAATATCGAGTTCAACATTTTGTCGCCTTCAAATGTTACTTAATGCTTAAAAATTGCTTCCGTTATTTAGAAAAAGCTGAAGTCGAGCAGTTTCTACAGACTCAATCAAATAAGCAATTCAAAGGTTCTGAGCTCAATTTTGATCAACTCTCAGAAAGCAGCATACTGGTACCCTGTAAATTCTCGAGTTTACCCATTTCGAATTCTCAAGCTCACTTGAGAGTCGCACTAGGAGGAACTTTTGACCACTTACATATTGGACATAAGATTCTGCTATCTGTGGCGGCATTTGCTGCAAAAAAATCACTGGTTTGTGGTGTTATGGGTATTTCTCTTTGCTTATATATAACTTACTTTTAGATCCATCTAATTTGACCAACAAGAAATTTCATGAGCTTCTCGAGCCGTTAGAAACTAGAATTCAAAATGTCAGCTCCTTCTTGAAGCTCATTAACCCCAACTTAGCGTGTGAGGTAACATAAAACTACTGGATATATATTTTTTATTTTGGTACCTTCACTTTCTTAGCTAATAAGTTATTTTCGAATTATTGGAGGTTTACATTCTATTCAGTTCACTATATATTACCTATCTAAGCCCATTCTTAAGATCGTCCCTATTTTCGATGCTTTTGGTCCTACCTTGACGGATTCATCTATCGACACGCTCGTTGTCTCTCAGGAAACATCTGCTGGTGGAGATTTAGGTAATAGATGCGTTGTGATTCGAGCTGCAGATTTTTGATACCCATATCTTTTTCTAAATGCTACTTGTTAGTTAACACGAAAAGGATTGAAAAGGGCTTCAGTTCACTAGAAATCATAACTGTTGAGGTTATAAGCTCAAGTAAAAATGCAACAGCCAAGGAGATAATCGATGCCAAGGTGTCGTCTACATCTATCAGAGAACAGCTAGGTAAAAACGATGACCTCTGATATGCCCTTTTTACAAGCTTATTCCTCACCCTGTAATTAAAGTTGAGGCGAATCGGGGTTGAAACTGGATTTCAAGTACTTTTTTGAAAAAGTCAAGCTTTGAATTTGGTTTCAAGTTCTCAATGTGCAATAGTTTAAAAATAGCTCAAAATCAAAAATCTTTAATTGAAATTTCATTTGGATAATAATTTGCTGTATAATAAAGAAATCATTCTAAGGGAACACTATTTCTCTCTATATATTTGACCTTTGATAGCTTCAACACGATAAAAACTTTTATTCAATTAAACTAAATGTATTCATTTTTCAAATCGGTTGCAACTGAATTAATTGTAGTTCAGTATTTGAAGGGGAGGCAACAGTCCAAAGGGAAGAACAAACATTTGTGATACGATACTAACTTTATTGGCAAATGGAAGTTATAATACAGCAAAAGGAAGCCACTGAGCCACAAGGAGTTGATATGGTGAGACAATCCAAATAGGGGTTGGGTTTCAAATAATCTGTCAATGGCGCTTGGCTGAAATCAGCTTAACTTTTTATTAGGAAGTATTGTGCCGTATTTTGACATTCAAACCAGAAGGCAGAATAATGTTTGATATGTCTTGGGATAACTCATTGAGCACCCCCTGCGTATTGTAAGATACATTGTCAGGCAAGGTAACCAACTTGTTTGCAACACTTTTAAATTTTAATCTCTGATCTGAGTGAATTTTGTTTTCAGTTGACTGTACTTTTCTTTAGGATGACTTAGTTTTGTTTATTCTTACCATTGTGAAAACTACTGTAAAGTTCTTGCTATTGTTAGAATTACTCATCTGTGCTTTATGTTTCATGTTGACATCTTTTCAGCATGTCTGGCTTCAGCAATAAGTGCTGGCATGGAGGTGTTTGCCTCAGGGCAAATAAGGGCAGCAATGGAGGGTTTTGGTTATACAAAAGTTGTTGGCAATTTCTGCTCTGAAATTTTCCCAGCTGCCAATCTATGTATCAGTTTTATAATTCACCCAAGTGGCAAATCAGTTGGAAGCAGCTTCAAAGAGCTTCTTGATGGCTTTATGGACCCAAAGTTTGTGAGAGATGCAGCTAGCACAAATTTTGGCTGCTGTGTTGCCAATCAAGCTTAGAGCATTTTTTAAAAGAATTTGTCTATGTTAAAGTACTTTTCAGATGTAAGTTCACCTGTGGAAGATGCAGCAGAGATTCCAGGGTAGGGCAGTGTTGACTGATTTTAGCACATGCTTTGACTATGTCATATCTTTCAAACACAGCATGCCCCATTGAAGTAGCATCATCAATGCTTCAGGGAAGCAAGGCTTTCTTCCAGTTCTCTGAAGACATGGCTTGAGTTAGAACCTGCACAATGATGTGCAGCTCATATTTATTTGGCATTTTATTTGGGCATGGCCAAAAATATATGCTACTAGTGACAACAGATCAACCTACAGAGAGGAAGTAAGAAATAAATGAGAGAATAATATTTTTATTGAGAGATGTATTTAACTCTTTAAGCTAAAGAGATTTTTGAATTGATTTTGATAAGGTTAAAGAATCAAGTATAAGTGAGAGAGGTGGTGTGGCTGGTTATCATGTGGCTGAACTATCTTTAAAGCAAAAGAGATTATAAGAATTGTTGATATGAAAGGTTAAGGGTGAAAACTTTCTCCCTCAACCCTACTATTATATTTAGATTTTACTTAGCATTAAACCTGTACTATTAATGATACATTTATCAGAGACTTTCATACATAAATTTATTCTACACCCATAAGATATAAAGATTTGTTTGTCTTTGAAAGCATGTGAATAAATTAAACCAGTTAAAGCTATCAATCATTTCTCATCCATAGTGACAAATCTTATCCTGATATCTTTAGGTTGTGGCCTAGAAAGACAACTGGTTTCCTTATTTATAAAACCTAGTTGTTGAAATCTATTGCACTAAAAATACTTGAATTAAGTCATGGGATACCTTCCTGTATTATGATGCAAACTCATTTACAATACCTTGTTAAAAACCATCAAAACTCAAACATCTACTTTGCTGCCCCTTATTACTTTAGCCTTTTCTTAGCAGAGTATTTAACTGTCAGGGTTCACCCTGACATGCTAAATAATATTATACACACTCCTTGGTTTCACCAAATGGTTCACCAAACAACTCAGGACTAATACTCAAACCTTCTAAGTGAATGAATTGATATTCAACATATTCATTTATTAACATATCTTTTGGTGTATAAAGATTTAAATCCAAACTTGGAATAGAAAAACAGGCGCACAATAACAATAACTTACATCTCTTTAAGAGAAACAGAAGCCAAAACACCCTGAAAAAATCTATAAGACATTAATTAATAATGACTTTCAATGATATACCTACATCAAATTTGAACTCTGAAGACCTAGAACAACTTTTGAATTCATTCACTGGACTTCTAAAGGAAGAAAAAATTAGTAGAAAACATCAAAATTCAAAAACATTTCTGAAACTTATGAAGATCCATTGGCTTTCCACAGCTCAAACTTAAGTAGTCGTACTGTCGGTAAATTTAATTGATTAGGGTTGACTTATTAATCTTTTCATAATAATGGCCACAGATAAAAATAGTCAGATCACCATCAGAATAGAACTCTCTATTACAGGTGCTATATTATAGGGCTTTAAGATTGATTAAATATCATAATAGTATGTGAAACCTGATGAATCTAAAAATAGGACTCTCATATTTAAAAGTACTTGAGGCATTTTAGATCAACCATCATTGGTTAATTAGAACACCTGTAGGATAGAAAAACAAGTGAAACAATTTGAAAATAATAAAATGGACACACCACTGCCAGAACTATATTCAAAAGGATTGCTCAGCAAAACTTCTTTACTGATAGACAAAACATCACCCAATCAATACATAATTGACCAAGAAGTTGGATGAAGAACTGTCTGCTCAAATTTGTATTCCATTAAGCCCATAAAAAGACCTTGTCAATGAGAGATACCATATTGGGCCCTCACTGTCACGGCCCATACCAGAGTCTGGCTGAACTCTCACAGGGGAGACAGGCCAGGCCTGAAAGGCCATGTACACAATTGGTGTAATCCTGATATATTAGTTTTAAAAGCTATGGCAATAAGCAAAAATACCTCAGATTTAAACAAAATGATTTCAGATTTAAACAAAATTCAACTCTCAGGTTAAAATATGCACTCTGTTAACAGGGTTTATTGGCGTTAATGGGCAAAATAGGTCAACACAGCAACAAAGGGCTCACATGCAAAGCAAAACCATTCAAAATACAATCCAAAATACATTGATTCACAAACAAAATGGTGTGAGTTGACTTTTGGTGTACATATGTTTACTATGTAAATTGGTGACCAAATACACCCAAGCAAGGTGTGTCAAAACTCAAACCAAAAACAAAACACAATAACAACACACTACGTAAATAAAATCACTCACACAATGTGTGCAATTGATTGTAATCATGAATGATACCAAGGTATCTAAAATAAGATACAAGATCTGAAACATAAATTTTAAAAATGTTATGTTGGGTGCTTAATTTGGCGTAAAATATGGGAAAATGGGTGGAAATTATTTTGGGTATTCTAAAATGGGTGTGGTAAAACCAAAAACAACTAACTAAGAAATAAAAAACCTATAATTGGGATATTGGGTGGGAAAAATATTAATTGAATATCCATAAACAGATAAAAGCAAAAATTAAACATAGGGAGTAACTTAATTAAGTTTTATTTAATATTTTATTAAATTCTCAAAATGGAAGGAACACAGCAACAGACTATCATTGCACCCGTTGTGCGCTGCAGTTGTGGTTGCCCCTGCGGGTCAAAGAATAGACTTAGTGCAATAAAAGTGCCTACTCAAAAGGGAGGCGTGAGAGGAGAGTTTCATAGTGACGCTGTACTGACACAGCTGGTTCAAGGAGCACAAGCTACTAGGGTGCAGAGCATAAAATCTCATGTCCCAAAGCTGACCCAGAAGCCCACTAAGGTTACCACTACCAAAACAGTTAGAAACAAGGAGGTAGAACTTACTTTGTATGTGTTTGACGTTGTGTACCGGCAAGAGTCGGTCCTGTCAGCCATGCTGGAGAAGGTGAAGCCTGTACTTGATACTAGCTACAAGCCCTAAGTCAGTGATGGCAATCAAGAGGAGGACAAGTAGCCCAAGTTCTACCAAACTAATGAGGGACAATAGTGCTAAAGAAAGTTGCTGCATTTTACACCAAGGTGCCCATGCCCTGTGTTGTGCCCAACACCAACAAGCCAATCCCCATCTCTAAAAAGCCTGTTCACAAGCACAGTCCTGACATTAAGCGCATCATCCTTCTCCGGCTCATGCAGGAATCTGGTGATTACAAGGCGGCTGCAGCTCTTGTTGGGGTGGATCCCAAGTATGCCTCAAAGACCTTCAACAAGTTCATTGATACTGGCCAAGTCTTTGTCGCGGAGAAATCCTTGTGTGTTTCTTCCATGCTCACCAAGGAGCACAAATGGGGAATCCGCCAGTTGATAACCCAAGATTGCCATCTTGAACTGGCAAATATACATGACATGGTCAAGTCTGCTTTTGGGATCAAGGCCTCAATTTCCTTCTATTATCATCTGTTCAAGGGAATGCACTTTTCCTGGAAAAAGCTTGGGGTATCCCCACACAATTGTAATAGCCCAGCCAATGTTAAGACCCGGAAAAAGTACGCAGAGGCGTACACTGCCCTCAAAGCCAAGGGGACAGTAAAATTTTACTATATTGACAAATTGGCATTTGCCTTTTGCAATGCGCAATGAGTATGGCTATGTCCCAAAGGCCTCAATGACAGGATGGCTCAGTGTGCTGCAGTCTGCGCCACAGCATACTCAATGGTGGCTCTCCTTGGTCCAAAGGGGGTTGAGCTTTATCAAATGATATTGGGTTCTTACAACAGCTGTACCTTCTCATCATTCCTCTAATTGGTCCAGGAGCACCAGAGGCGCACAAGTCCGGGCTTCACCAATGTGATTGTGTTGGACAATGTTGGTCTCCACAAGGTGGCTGACATTCTCAAGGAATTCCCAATGATCAACACAAGCATTGCAGTGGGCCCTAGCAATTGGCCACAGCAAATTTGCACCTTCTCTTTCTCCCTGCCTATTTGCCCTTCCTAAATCCCATTGAGGAAGTCTTTGGGTGGCTCAAGTGAGTTGTCAAGCAAGGAACCCCAACAGTGACGTGGACCTGTTTGATTTGCTGCAGGCCAGGATCCATACACTCCCAGCTGAGACTGTGGCCAAATTCTATGGCCACGCTGATTTGTTCATCCCCACATGCCTAGCCAAACAGCCAATCAATTAAAGGCTTAGTGTGTCCAATTTTTTTATTTCTCTTATTTACTATTCAAGATTTATTAATTATCATTTTATATTTAGATGTTTCCAAGCCTGCAATCACATTCAGAGGATCCATCAATAGATGTAAGTAATTTTTTAATTTTTATTATATATTATTTTATTATGCCATCTGAGAGAATCCCAAACGCTCAATACTGGATTACACGAATAGATTTAAATCACTTTGGTCAAATAAATATAAAAATAGTTTTAAAAAAATTAAACGTAAAATGTACAAGTTAGAATTTATTTTATTAATGTATTATTTTATACTTTTATGAAACCTATTTCCACAAATATTTTGCAAATCTTATTTGCTAAAATATTATTTGAAAATTTATTTATAACATAAAAATATAGTAGAGTATAAATATATTTATTGATATAGAGATAAAATTAAGTGCACCTATAATGGGTTTGGGGGTATGTACCCACCCCGCAATGGAGGTGGCGCACATCTCCACCGCCACACTGTGGATGGTGGATACACCCTTATTAAAGTATTCAAGCCTGCTGGTAAAAGGAAGGATGGTGAGGTGGGAATGAAGGAGCAGCTTTTCTGGCAGGGCTGCAAACCCGAAGATACCAGCCAGGACCAGGGCGTCCTGGATGACGTGCTCCACTGAGTCATACCCAGGGGGGACCTTCTTCCCATCCAGTGAGAGCCTGGCCTTGTTGACCCCAAGAAGGACCCTGTCTAGGTCCTCTACACTGGCTCTCATCCCAAAGAGGAAAAGATACCCAAGGTAAACAACAAGGTGAAGCCTTTGTCCAGCAAAGGCTTCCGTAAACTTGCACAATTTGTTATATACAGCGCTAATCTTCTTCTTGTGCTTGGTTTTGGCAAAAGTCAGCTCCATAGCTCCAGGAACCCCCGTCTTGTTGGCACTCCAGGCCAGCCTGAAGTCCTCCAGGAGGATTTTTGTCTTCTTTACGTCTATTGCATCTGCAGCAGCCAATTTTGACACCGCACAGCCAGATTTCTCCAACAGGTAAGAGATGGTATGCTCCACCAGGAAGCAGAAGCAAGCAGCCGCATGAGCCTGGCCCATCTCCGGTATATTTTTGAATGGGAGCGTTGCCAGGACGTCCCAAACAAGCTCAATGGAGTTTACTGTGTAAACTCCACTGAGGTTAACTGGGTTCAGGCGGATCAGTTAGGTATCCTTGTAGGCAGTAACTGATAACTCAGATGCCCCCTCACCATGCAAAAGCCCAGCCAATGCCTCCCTGGACATTGGGAATGTACCATGGATCCTGTCTTCAAGCTCCTGCAAGACAGGGGGGACAGGAAAAGCTGTTTGGCCACATAAGTGGCGTAGTTGGAGTAGAAGGTGGGGGGGCAAAAGGAACCAGGACCTGGCGGAGTTCATCATCAATATCTTCTAAAAAAAAGGTAAGTATTTAAGAATTTTTATTAATTGTATTTTTTTGGTTACCTTCTTGGGTTTCTTCCTTGCCGGCGGTTTCAGCCAGCTTTGCCATTCTTGGCGCAAGCAATTGCGCCGGCAATTCAGTATCCTCTGCCCTGGCATGCTTGGCAGGTTAGAGGTGGGCATACATCTCCAGGTCATCAACCCAGACAAACAGCGCGGAAAGATTGTATGCCTTGAACTGGAGGCCCTTGACCACAGTTTTTTGAATATTTAGTAAGCGCTTGATTGTCTTCTCTGGGGTGTCTGGCATTTTTGACATTAGTGCCTTTGCAGACACCTTGTCTATTTTGTCCCCTTCAAGGACAGCGGACTTCACTTTGGCTTTGACCTTGCGGCCAATGTCCTTTATTTTGGCAATTGCAAAGTCAAGGTACTTCAGAAGCTTTTCCAATTCTCTCATTGATTTTTTACTAACCTTTCCATATGTTTCTATAGATTTTGCCCCAAGAAATTCTGTATTATTTTGATACTGTTGCCTCTTTGTATATTCCTTTTTGTTTTCCCATTTATTACATTATCCCATCTTTTTCCCCATTGTGTATATGTTTTACGCTCATCTCAATATGTGTTGTTTGCTTTGTGTTGGTATTGTTTCCTTAATTGCCATATTATTTTTGGCGCTTTGCATTGCCCCTTGTGATAATATTAACAACAATGTGGTGATCAACTAAATTTGAATTGGAAAATTATAGGTTAATTGTGTTTAGATAAAGTTGTTATTGATCCAAATTCAAAACCTTAATAATAAACTTTAAGCCAATCAGGAGCCAAGTGATAAAGTGATTGTTGTGACATAAAGGGTCATTCAATAATTCTTTGGTGCATGTGCGCTAATTAATATAATTGGCTAGATGTTTTGCCATTGTGCGCCATTACTGCTGTGGCAAGTTGTTGGTGGACTAGTGCTAACCCAGCAGCTGATTGGGCACTAGTCCACCAACAACTTACCACATTGGCAATGGCGTGCAATGGCAAAATATCCAGCCTATCATATTAATTAGCGCACATGCACCAAAGAATTATTGAAGACCCTTTATATCACAACAATCACTTTATCCCTCAGCTCCTGATTGGCTTAAAGTTTATCATTAAGGTTTTGAATTCAGATCAGTAACAACTTTATCTAAAAACAGTAAACACTATAATTTTCTAATTCAAATTTAGCTGATCACCAAATTATTGTTAATATTTTCACAAGGGGATGTGTTTAAGTGCTAAAATTAACTGTGTTCTGGATCTAGATACATGGCATAGTAAATATATGATTTTATAGAAATAAGCTGAACATAAAGAATATAGCCAACTATAAACAAAAAGAACACAAACAATTGAAATTCAAAATAAAGATAATATAAATAGAAATATTTTCTTGACCAGGGGGCTTATTGAGGTGGGGAAGAGTGATGCCTAGTAGGCAGAATGGCACAGGAAGGAAGACGTAGAGGCAGTACTGGCCTAGGGGTCTGGGATTGGATGGGTTGGGCTTGCAGGTTAGGGGTGTTGGTGGCGGGGGTGGAGGCAGGAGGATTTTGCATGATGGCTGCCATATAACTCTTGTTGTATTCCTCATCAGTCATTGGCTGGATGGGCTGGTAAGTGGCAGTGGCCCAAGGTGGAAGGTGCTTATCCTTACGTGATTGGTTGCCCATGTTCACATGGAAAACCATTTGCACAAACAAGTCAGCCACCATTTATGACCAAAGAGAAAATTGTGATCAAGGACCCCAAGATAGAGGTTGTTGAAAGCCTGAGGGCGGCCCTCCCGGAGTGTATCTCCAATATTAAAGAACACAACATCTGCTAGATGGACGTTGGCGTGACCAGCTGGGTACACTGAGGCCTGGTGCCCGTGTTGCTGGATGGCCTTGAGGGTGGTGGAGCTACCCTCCATCTGGTGGCTCAAGAAAACCCGGTATTTGGAATTTGAGCCATCCCAGGAGTTGAGCAATCCACTGAGGATGTGGCTGTATGAGTACCCAATGATGAAATCAGGGTTTGTCTGATAGTAGACAAAACCCTTGGCTGAAACAGCCAGAAATGCACCAATGAACGTCTCCTTCTTGACCTTCTTCCTTCTATTCTTGGGGGCAGCTTTTCCTTGCTCACTGAAATTGTCAAATACAATCAATAACTTGTAGTACAAGACAAACATGATGTCATCTGTTAGACTTGTCAAGCATCTGACCAGGGTTGATTCAATGACATTGTCATACAGGGAATCCTCAGCGCCATCCCATTGGTTGCCAGCAGAATTTGTGAGAACCTTAATTGAAGCCACCTTTCCGTGCATCCAGAGCTGCACCATGCGCTCAGACACCCAAATGCCATGGTGCGCAAGTTGCTTCCGGACCTGGGTCAAGGGAAGCTTGGGGTCCCGCTAGAGGAGGTCAAGAATTATTGGGTATGCCTCATTGATCTGGGACTCTGTGGCCTTCTTTGGCTTCTTGGCTGTCCCAATCAGTATCTCCCTGTTCATCAGGTTGTTGAATTCCCGCATGACAGTAGCCCGGGTGAATTGTAATTGGCTGGCTATCTGATCCCAGGACAGACCCTGCAGGTTGAGTGCCACAATTTCCTGAAGAATTTGGGCAGTGATAATTCTGCATTTGGGGCGCTGGGCGGCAGGAGCTGAAGCCTGATTGGCTGAGGGGGGAGCAGGTTGGGCAGTGGCAGGAAGTTGTTCCAAATCAAGGTTGTCATCCTGACTGGTTGGTTGACAGGCAGTTTGCGCAGGGGTGGGTGTGGGAGCAAGGGCAGAGCTAGACGCTAAGTGACTCTCAAACAAGTCAAAGCCATATGGGTCAGGGGACAGTAACAGGTCAGCTTCCTTGTTACCTGCCTCAAAGGCTTGGGTGTAAACAGGTGCCTCCATGTTCTGAGCCTCGCCTCCATTGAAGCTGGTCTGGCTGCTGCTGGCTTGGCTGCTGGTGCGGTTGAAGATGTTGCTTGTAAAAACCATTGTAAAAAACCTAGGATAAAATCACTAAAAGTAGAAATTTTAAAATTTAATAGTTTATTTTTATTATAATCTCAAGCCCATATTTGGAAGGTTCTCAAAACCTTTTCATACAAATCTGGAGCTATGAAAATAGATAAAATGCCTCTGTTCCTAAATTAGATAGCTGTTGATTGGCTGTTAAATTGATATCTTTTATTTTAGGATGCTCATACTACACATCTTGTGTGAGTTCATTTTATTTTGTGCTTGTGTAATCTTGCTTCTAGATTGCTCAAGTTTTGTTTTGTTTTAGTTCTTCTGTTGGTGCCTCATTTGAATCCTGATTGTATTATAATATACTCCGGAACAGCATCCATCCCTTTCACTCGTTGTGACAGTTCATTTTGTTGTGGTTTGAACTACATTGCTTGATGTTTGCTTTAATTTTGTATAATGGGTTAGTGAAATTTTGTTTTTGGTTTGTCAGTTCATTTATTAACCAAAAATATTTAAATTAATTGAATCCTGAATCTCACGCAACTTGGATTTTTGTTTAAATCTGAAATCATTTTGTTTAAAACTGAGGTATTTTTGCTTGTTGCCATAGCTTTTAAAAATACTGTATTATAGTTCACTGCAGTAGCCAGGGGGTGTCAACTTCTAGTATGGGGAACATCCTGATTGGCCAGCCCTAATACTGTAATGTAGAAACCCCCTAAATTACTGAAGTCTTGGACAGCAGGAACACTAGGCAAGGGGGGAGTGGAATGGATCTCCTTCATGATGGCCAGAATTTGGCCTCTAGAATGAACAGGAGGAAGATCCAGGTGATGAGAGTGGAAGAACTCCAAGTCAATGGCGCAAGATGGCATAACAAAATGGACAGGGGCAGAGCCAAGAGAAAAAGGATAAGTGCAAGTGTATTGTGTAGTAGATTCACAAAGAGATGCAAACAAAATGGTTATATTGGTGCAAAAATAGATAATTCCTGCAAGAAAATAAAGAGTTCTGGGTATAAAGTCATTTTTTATGATGTCAATAGTGAGGAAGGCTTCCCCTCTTCACTACTTATACTTATTGAGGAATACTTAGCTTTTTGTGCCATCAGAGGCTTGACAGCATTATCTTCAGTGGTACTTGCAAATTGGTTTGAAAATTGTGCTCTGGGACCTGGGAAGGGAAATGCATTAACTGTTTTTTCATGGTCATGGGTTTGGCTGCAGCATGCTGAGGTGACATATCTATTATTAGAACCTGCAAGTATTTGGTCGCCCAATTAAGCATTTGGGCAAGTGCTGGTACAATTTCTAATTTTTTAATAGTAAAAAACCCTAATTTTGAGTTTATTATCAATTCCAGGGTTTTGCAGCACATGGGCCTCATAAATTCCTGGCCATTTGCAGTCAAATAAAGGGGTTTTCCTTCTGAAAAGACAGTTAACAGTATTTTTCAAACAATTTGTTATACTATCCCCAGACAGGCTAGTTGATTGTCTTGGGCTTTCTGGGGCCTAACACCCACCCAATAACAAAATATCTACACTAAAGAGGGAAAACCAAGTAATAACATATTACTGTCATTTCAAACCATAATTAAAGTTTAGAATTATAACTATGGGATTTGAAGCAATCAGCTTGGGAATTATAGAATGACTGACAAGAACTAGTAGAAACCAGAGACCATTCTAGCCATAAAGACATCACCCTATAAAAAGACCTCCAAGTACACTTGTAATGCAGAGAATTTACACCAATCACATTACTGTTATTCTTTTGCAGTTGTTTCAAGTATCAGAAAAAGTGTATTTTTGATTTTTTAAAAATCTCTACAAACCATCTCTTTCCTAAAGTTGTTGGTGCCTTGTTAATTGACCAAGAAAATATTTTTCTTAGTTGCCTCTAGTGACCTCTAGACAGAACCCTGCCTGTCACTGCCAAACACCACCACTGATAGAACAAATATCTGTTTCCTTTTGGATTCCATAATATTAGAAACCCTTTCAGATATTTAAATATTCCAACAATAGAATAATATTCCTTCAAGATCTCAAACTTTTGACATGTACCAAGCATCTAAAACTTACAATTTCACTCTAAAACTCATGCTTCAGCTTTATGCTTGCTATTCACACCTAAGCTAAGTTAAAATAAAACCTCTGCTTCTGAACTTACCTTCAATAGCAATTTTGCTTGAGGGCTCAGAAAAAAATGACATCATCAGCAAAAGCAACACCAGATCAAGAAAATGTGAAAACACTGAAAATACTCCAATAATAAAAAATGATATGTAAAATAACTAGTAAATAATCTGGTTGCAGAAAAAAAAGAAGATAAAAAATAAAAATAAACCAATCAAGCACACATATTGAAGGCCTAGACTCCAAAGAACAATTTCAAACCAAAAAAATATTTAAAAACTAAGATCAAGAAGGAATTTAATAAGAAAAGACCCAAACAGAGAATTAGTTCTAGATTAAAAAACCAATATTTCAGAATAACCAAACATAAAACAGAGTCACCTGAGAAAAGGCACTACTATTTAAAACAAAGTTTCAAACCAAATCCAGACACTTCTTTGATTGAGAACTTCTAATTTATTTTCTTTGAATTCTTTAAGTATAAATAAAAATGAATTTTTAGTGATAGCCTTATGCTATCATTGAGCCTAAAATTCATACCTATAAGTTCCTCATTTTTAATAACACTTATACAAGAAAATAGGTAGGCTCAAAATTATGAAATTTCTGTATTATCTGCTTAGAAACCCTGTACTACCTTACTCCAACTATATCTATAATAACCTAGCCTAGGCTATAATGCATTTGATATAACCAACCAATATTAAACTATTTTCAAGACCCTCTGTCAGGGCCCAGATTGCCCTGGACAGTCAGCTGGCCTCCCTAGAGTTGAGAAAACCCACAGCATGGAAAACCCCACAAAGTATCTTCCAGGGAAAGAAACCCCCCCCTTTTGACTAGCAAATGGCCCAGGATTTGAGAGGCACACAAGCCTAAAATTCCTGGCTTTAGGCCTATTATCAAATTTGTACCACTTTCCTATCAGGAAATGATACATCAGGAACATGATTGTTTGATTGCGCAATTGGACGCTTGATTAATTTTGGAAATTATAAATACTGTGACACCTTGGCATGCTGCAGTTCAAGAAAGGATCATGTTATAGCAACCAATGAGCTCTCACCCCCTTGCCCAAGTACACAAATTATGGTAAAAATTGTAAATTAAACTCAAATTAATGCCATCAGTTTTCTGGTGGCACAAAAGGCCACAGAATCTTCAGTAAGTATAAGTAGTGAGGGGAGAAGACCTCCTCACTGTTGACATCTTAATAAAGCAAGTTTATGCCCAGAAATCCTTATCTTATTACAGGAATTGTTTATTTTTGCTCAAATTTAATTATTCTCTTTGCATCTATTTGTGAATCCACATCACAATACAAACTTGCATATCCTTATCCACCTGGTTACACTCCTGCTGCTCTAGTCAAACCATGCCGCGCTATTGACTTGGAGTACTTCCACTCAAACCATCTGGATCTGCCGCCTACTATGAAGGATATTCCTACTGCTCCTCTCCTTCCCAACGTGCCTCCTGCCCAGGACTTCAGTAAGTTGGAGTTTGTCTATATCACAGTATTGGGGCTGGCTGACTAAGTTGTGACCCATACTGGGAGTTGGCGCCCCCTAGCCACTGCTCTCAACTACCTGGTCCGCATTGCGCCTATTGTTTACATGGCCTTCCAGGCCCGGCCTGCCTCCCCTGTGGGAGTCCAGTTGAACTCTTGTATGGGCTGTGACACACTCAGTTAAACTCATACTTTAAATTCAGAGCCTAAACAAAAATGCGGGATTGTCAAATCCTTGGTCCAAATTCCAAATCAAATTTGCGGGATGGCCTTTTTTAATTAAATTGAATTCTTTATATTTTATATTTTATATTTTATTTGAATATTTTAAATTTCAGAAACTCATAGACACTTTGAAAATTTCAAGTCAAACTGCACATTTCCAATGGACAAAATGAATTAACTGGAATCAGATATGAAGTGTTCAAATCCATCATCCATTTTCATTAAGTTTACTATGTTTTTTGAAATTGCGGGATTGTTAAATCCAAGAACCAAATTTCAAATCACTTTTGAATGCCACTAGTAAACTCAAATAATAATTGCGGGAACTGGAATCCAAATTGAATGTACAGTAAGTAACTAGGACAAATCAACCCAAATCAAGAAGCTCCACTCTGGATAAAATCAAATGAAAAATCCAATTTAACAACCATGTTTAGACATAAAATTAAGTGAAATGTAAAATTTTCTAAACTAAAATGATGCAAAGTTCTGCACTCTAATTTCTAATATAGCAATCACACAACCATATAATGATATATAAGCCACCCTCCTAATGATGCAGAATTTTTTTAAAAGTTTTTTGGCCCTGGCATAGCCAGGGGCCAAACAAACTTTGTTTAGAGAAAGAAAGGAGGATGTAAAGATAAACCATCAGTTTACTACAAAAAGTTTTAATTTATTTCTATTAAGGATACTTAATTATAGTAGATTTTAGAAAATGATAATAATAAAATAGAATTATATATTAAAATCTATTTTTATTAAGTTGTTTTTTCTTTGGTGTGTTGATAGTTAATTTGCTGTTGATAATGTGCTTGAATTTAATTGGATAGTTTCACCTCCTATTGCCAAGGCAACTGGAGATGAAACAATCCAATTAAATGAAAGTACACTATCAACAGCAAATGAACTATCAACACATCAAAGAAAAAGGCAACTTGATAAAAGTAGATTGTAATTTATAATCATATTTTATTATTTGCATTTTCTAAAATCTACTGTAATCAAGCATCTAAATTTTAGCCGTCCTAAAATGAGAAAGGGTGATTTTTTAGAATGCCTATGATTCCTAAAAGAGTTAGCACAAATCCATTCTAGATCATTTGACTTCTTGTTTGAGATACCCATAAATTTTATTTATTTCAAATTCACCTCATTTTTGATTTTAAATTTGGTTCTTGGATTTGAAAATCCTGCAATTTCATATTTGTTAATTTTTACATGTTGTCTATGATTTGTTAGACATACAGGAAATACTAAATTGTACATTAGAATCCTGTATTTCTGATTTATGTATCTTGTATTTGCTTGCTGTGTTTTGTCTTTTGTTAGTTGAGTTATCTGCTCAAGGGATGAAAATTTTGCCAATTTAAATAAATCAAAAAATTCAAATTATGCTTTTTGATTTTTTTTAAAAAAAATTGTTTTTCACTCAGCTGAGTTGCCTGCAAATTTGATTTGAAATTTGGACCAAGGATTTGACAATCCTGAATTTTTATGTTTAGGTTCTGAATTCACAGTATTAGTTTATAACAGATTTTTGATCATTTTCTATTTTTTCTGAGATGTGTTGGTTTTGTTTACATATGAGCTATGTTGTTTACATATAAGTTAACTTTTCTTAAGAATGTTTTTTCTTAGCGCCATAGCTCTGAAAACTACTGTAAGACAAGTTAAAAGAGATAGTAATTACACAATAGACATATTGATATGTCAATCTTGGCACTAGCCTTATATAATATAATCTTTCTATAAAAAAACAAAGATGTAAACTAAACCTAAATATATAAATATTTAAATTGATGTCTATAAACTCTTTAGTTGTGAGCCATTTCAGACTTCTTATATCTATTAACATTGAAAAAAAATAAACTAAAAACACCAAATTCACATTTTCATCCTAAGACTAACTAATATTAGAATTTAGGTGCTAAATTCTTGCAGAAAAATCAATGTAGTAGTCCCCAGATTTTTAATAAATACATTTTATGAATGAAAATTGGTTTTTAGACTTTAGTATCCAATATTATCATCTATTAAAGATTAAATTTTAATGAATAAAATTTATCATTTTATCATAAAATTTTGAATATATAACTCATTTATCATAAATTTTGTTGCAACCAGGTCTCTCTCCTTGCCTGCTAAGGTATCTTACAATACACAAGGGGCGCTTAAAGAGCCGCCCCTTGATGTATATAATAACATGGAACAATCCAAAGTCAGCATCAAATTGCAGGCACTTTCTCCTAATTAGGAGTGCTACCCTTTTGACCTGCTGATCCCCGCACAAGTTATTCCTTGGCTTTGAACCTTACATGGAACATGCCATCATGCCACCCCCTGTAGCCTTGTGGCTTTCCCCATATAGTATATCAATCACAATATTCTACAATAAACAATACCTTATTCTTTTCATTACTGTCCTTTCTATTAGACTGTTGTCTTCCCCAATCAAGTACTGGACTCCAATTGGTTCAGTTGCAACAGTGGTAGCAGCATTAGGTTTTTGGCCTACCTAAAACAAAATTCCCCTTAAAAAAGGACAGAGTACAGGTCATATGGCTACTCCTCATCAAGCAAACTTCTTCCCAATCCCCAAGGGAGACATTCTCAAGGGGTATGTTGTCTACCAAGACCAGTTGATACTTACAAGTGTGTATAATTGACTCTGCCTTGGGCAACGCAACGTGAGTGTCCCCCTGCCCCATGCAGACCTGTCACAAAGCATGCTAAATCTCCAACTTGAGCCTTTTGCAGGTGGTGTTAAAGGGGCTGACATTGTCAGTTGGCTCCACTTGACTGAAACCCGCCTTTTTATTTGTCAGGTGCCTGAACCCATGTGGGTTGCCATCACTTTGGGGCGCCTTACGGGGCCTGCCACAGTTTTGTTCACCAACTGGGTCAGCCAGGAGATAGATGTCACTTGGGCATTGTTAAGAGATGCCTTAAAATCCTGCTATAGTGAAACCTTTTCCCCTATTATGGTGATAACTCCCCTCCTGGCCATTAACTAGACCAGGTTCATCCCTGAATACCTTGCAGCCTGGCAGCAAGCCTTTGCTGCCGCCCTAGAAGCTGTCACCAACAGGAACGCCATGTTTCTTACACTAATAGTCAATGGGCTCAAGCCCCACATCTGCAAGTGAGTTACCATGGGGCGCTTTACTTCCATCAACAATTGCTATAAGGCCATTGTGAAGGCCAATAACCAGGCCTTCATGGGCTTTTGTAGGTCCAATGAGGCACCATCCCAGTCTTGTCCTGCACCTGGCAGTGCCCACAATCAGGTAGGCTGCTGTCAGCCCTGCCAACAAGAGAATGAGGCTAAGCGTCCCTGCAAGGGGGAGCTTCAATTAGCACAAATTGGGGATACAGGAAAATCCTGGGGGTTGTAGATACAAGAGGTTCTACAACCTCACCTGTCCCTTGCCCTCAAGCTCTCCTTGAAAGAATACCTGCAACTACAATGTTCACAATGTTGAAACCCTCAACGTCTTTCAAGTTCATAACAACAACCCTGTTCTCCAGGCCAGCCATTTTTCAAATAAAATAACCTGCTTGGCCTATCCCTTCCGTTTCCATGAGAACACCCACAAACTTTTGGTAGATACTGGGGCCAACCACACTATGCTGGACCAGATGTTTGCTGACTCTCAGCAACTAGACCAGGTGCCCAGCTGCTCCAAGGCAGTACAAGTAGCTGACCTCCACAGAGTGGCAATCACCCATGAGACAGTACCCTTCTCTGTGAGAATGGGGAACATCCAGATTAAGCTCTCTGGATCAATTATGGCAGGGCTCAGCCACAAGGTCATTGCTGGTCTTGACTGGCTGCAACACAACCGTCCCTATATTGACTGAGATACATCTGTTATCACCCTCAACAGGAATGGGGTGGGCTTTCAGATCTATCCTATCAAAATAGGCAAATTATTGCATGATATTGTGTTTGTCAGAATCACAGAGACAGGAACTTACAATTTCAAGGGAGGAAACCTGGACTTCAATCAACTCTCAGTTGAAGTTATCTGCGCCAAATCACTTGCAGCTCCCCCTTGACCACTTCTCCTCCACCAGCACTTGCTGTACTCCTTGAGGAGTATAAGGACATTTTCAGTGAAACACTGGACCAACTACCTCCTCCCCAGGAGATACAGCATGCTGTACAACTACAAGTGTTGCTACCTAAAGTGTGTCCCATATATTGACTGACGCCCAAGGAAGACAAAACTCTATGTCAACACCTTGTAGATGCACTTGACAAGGGCTTCATCTGCCCTTCTATCTCACCCTATGGGGCTGCAGTCTTATTTGTAGCCAAGAAGGATGGATCCCTTTGCCTGTTCACAGACTACTGGGCCCTAAATGAGGTGACGGTTAAGAATAAGCACCCCCTGCTGAAGATTGACAACCTGTGTTATACACTTGCAGATGCAAAGGTCTTTAGCAAGATTGATCTCACTGCAGGGTACAGCCAGGTCAGCATTGCACCAGGGGACAAGGCAAAAACTGCCTTCTGCACGTGCTACGGGTTGTTTGAGTGTTGTGTCATGAACTTTGGAATGACCAACACTCCTTCCACCTTTGCCATGTTGATGAACAAAGCATTTGAGGACCTTATTGGAAAATGTGTGGTTGTGTACCTTGACAACAATATTGTCTTCAGTCAAGATCAAACCATATACCTCCAACACCTCTGTGCTGTCCTTGACACCCTTCAAAAGAACCAGTTGAAGGCCAAGCCTTCCAAATGCAAATTCATCAGGTCAGAGCTCCTATTTCTTGGGCACACCATCTCTGCCCAGGGAATAAAGCCCAATCCTGCCAAAATCAAGGCAATCACAAGCATGCCACCCTTCACTGATGTGGGCCAGGCGTGTACATTCTTGGGCATGGTTGCCTATATGAGCAAGTTCATCCCCAATTTCCGAGAGCTTATTGCACCTCTCACTAAGCTCCTAAACACCAAACAACGCTTTCAATGGACTCCTGCCAGGTATCAAGCCTTCAAGACGTTGAAGCAAAGACTTACAACTGCAACTGTATTGCAGTTCCCCAATCAGAACCAAAAATATGACCTCAATACTGATGCCTCT